>JAOUQT010305220.1:0-15576 GCA_025769995.1 Xyliphius kryptos | reverse complement strand
ACTTCTGTGAAATCAACCTGTCCAGTTAGGAAACAGCATTGTTTATGAATCAATTTCACTTGCTGTTGTGCAAATGGAACAGACAACAGGTAAAAATAAAAGACACTTAGCAAGACCCCCCTATAAAAGAGTACTTCTGCAGGTGGTGACCACACCTTTTCTCTGTGTCATCCTTTCTGGCTGATGTTTTGGTCATGTTTGCATTTTGTTAGTTCTCTCACCATAGAGGTACCAAGGCGGTACAACCCACAGAAGTTTCTCAGGTAGTGCAGCTCATTCAGGATGGTACATCAATGTGAGCTGTGGCAAGAAGAAGGAGAGAACATTCAGTAGAATTTAAAATCCAGACCTCCATGGGATAATACATTTGATTTACATTTTGATCATTTTTATGTTATTTTGTTTGTCAATGTATTTTATTTTTAAAGACTTGCCATTCCAGTGACTTTAATTACTTTCATATTCAGTGAATATTTAATGAATATGATGAAAAACATCAATATTTTAAGCAAATGAATATGAATTACATGTACTTACTGGACTGTGGAATTAAATGTTATAATAATGTTTGAAGTTTTAAAATATATAATTGCATTGTGTAATATGTAATATTGTACAACTATTAGTCTTAAACCTATAAATATTAATTTATCTACATATATATAATGTATAAGTAAAATAATGTATGGCCTTTAAATTGGCCCATTTAGCCTGTGGGTATGTGTGTGAGTGGGTCTGTGCCCAGCAATAGATTCGTGCCCTGTCCTGGGTGTATTTGCCCAGCGCCCAAATCTATTATATAGATTAAACTATATCTGACAGTGCAGTAGTGCAAATAGCTAGTTTGGTGGAAAACTTGTCAATTGAATGATTTACAATTCCGAAATCTAATATCCTTCAGTTTAACCCCTTTCATCTAAGAACCGTGTTATATATGACCCCTCATCCTGCGATGCCCCCCTTCGACCCTCTTCTCACAGATGGTGTGTAAGTTTGCTCCTCTGTGTTTTTGTAATAACTCCACGGTACCAGATTTCTCACCCTCACGCTGTGTTATACTGTTTACACAACTGGGGAAGCCTTCACACCAAAACGACCCTTAGCACGACAGCACCCCGCTCACTTCGGCAGATGGACTCTCAGCTCAACTCAGCGCAACTCGCCCCTCCCACCACGCCCCGCCCACCGCGGTCCAGCTCTATATAAATCCCTAGAGCCGTTCTTGGCTTCATTCATTCCTCGTCCTTCTTGGTTTGTCAGTCCGCCGAGGAACGTAAACAAGCGCAAGAAAACAATCGAAAGCTTCAGGTTTTGTGGAGTATCTGCCTCCAGAAATAATGAATTCAGCGTGTCTCATCGCCTCCCAGTCTGCGTTCATCCGAGCTCCAGGATTCGTGTCGGACGCTGCGGACTCGGTGCAGTCATCCGTCAGCAGGTGAGAGAGAGAGAGAGAGTCGTCTTTGGGTCGTTGACTACTGTAAAGCTGTACCATACAGTAAATTAGTCAATGTAATTTAGTTTACTACATTAGATTGTTGTGTTTCTTATTCCTTATTGTCGACTGTCTTCCACTTTTGACTGCTTTCCTGTTTAAACATCCACTGATTGGCAGAATCATCATACTGAATCATAAACTAGGAGTTTAAAAACATTGATTTATAGACTTTTGTCACCTTGTTCCACTAAAATATTCAGAATCTTTTGTTGTAAATACATGGGGATATTTAAAATAATATAGTTCAGTTTATACGTGTTCTCAGATTTTATTGTAAGCTTCACCTATGTGATACTAACCATGTGGCATATGTCTTCTTCACAGCAGGACCGTCCTGTGGAGACCATGGCTGGTGTCTGACCAAGATTTGCAGTCTAAGAGCAACAGGAACAAGCTGACCTGTGTAAGTTTTTATTCTTCTGCTATATATTCCAATAGATCTAATTACATTTGCAAGCAAATGTACAGTATATGTTTATAAAGTATTGGGACACACATCAATCATTGAATTTCCATGTAATATTCAGTCTCATTTTTAAAGGTATGTAAAATTATAAAGCTAGACATTTTGGATGACTGTATGTGTTCAACTTCCAATAGTCTGACTGTGTGTCCATGCACAAAGAAAGCCTATGCGGAGCGATTTTGATGTGAAAGAACTCAAATGACCGTTACAGAGTCATGGCCTGAACCATACTGAACATTTTGGATGAGTTAGAATATAGATTGTAAACCAGAACCTCTCGTTCAATATCAGTGTCTGACTTTACAAATGCTTGGCTGGGTGAATGGGCAAGAATTCATTGGTTGTGTCTCAATACTTTCAAACATATTTTGTTTGAGGACTGTGGCATGCGCCTTTAAGCCTTTTCTCAAGTATTATATCTTAGTTTTATTCTTCAAAACTGTACAACATTTGCAGCATTGAAGGTTCTTGTATATCAGGCTAGAAAGTAAACGAACGTGTAGGGTCATAAAGGTGTATTAGTTGTTACTGTCAAGCTTGCTACACCAAACCCAAAAGAGCAACTGTAGATTTTTTTAGACACTCTGCCATATGGTTACGCCTGCTTGAGCCAAAGTGAGAACTGAATTGGTGCCCGGCACGAAGGTGTAGTGTGAAAAAGCTTCCAGCATACATGGACATGCCTGCCAAGATTAGTAGACACTCCGAACTCTACAGAGAACATTTGGGATGTTTCCCACCCTTAAACTGACACCTATCAGGTCTCAGCTACTCCATCCTGCACAGACTGAAGTGTAATATTGCTTTGTAGTTGGTGCAAGTATGACCCTATAAATGCTGGAAAGGAAGCTGAATGTTTTGCTTTTATCCTAACACCTTTTTTTGTCCTATTTACAGCCTTTTTCCCAGACAACTGGGCCAAGCAACACCACCACAGATGGCAAAACTCAGCCTTTCCAGCATCCTGTCAGGTCGGTACACATTATTATTATTATTATTAGTCGTAGTAGTGGTATTATTAGTATTATTATTAAATTAGGAAACATAAACGGCATGATTGTACATCTATAGGCAGATTGATTTGCACATAATAAATTCTTGCTGGTCCGAGAGAGCATTTTATTAAATTTTTTACATTGTTATTACAGACTTTTCTGGCCCAAATCCAAGTCATTTGACTACCTCTACAGTGATGGAGAAGCACTACTGAGAAATTTCCCAGTTCAAGCAACCATCAGCTTCTATGACGAGTCAGATGGTGAAGATGAGGATGACGAGGAGGAACAGGATGACTGGGAGGAGGAGGAAGACTATGACAGCAAAGTGTGTCTGAAGCTTCAAAGTAATTTCTCCACCTACAACTGAATTCCAAGCAGTTTGTCACTAAAGACTGTTGTTCACTGATCAGCCATTATTTCTCACAAAGTCCAATAGGACTACTGTCTTTTTACACAGAAGGCCTATTTTAATATCATCTCAGCCACAGTCTGCATGGCCTGTGTCTTTTTATCTTTTTAGATCACACAAATAAATTTCCATAAAGTACTAAATGTCCTAATCATATTTTCCTCTGGAAATTGCCAAACTGCAAGCCAACAATCCCATATTGGGATGAATGTTTTTAAGATTTTTGGGTCTCTGCTTTGTTTTGAGATTCTGTTATCTGTATTTTATTTTTTTCTTGTGCTCTAATTTATGTTGTAAATATCTATCTATATATTTATGTCCTATTTTTATACTGTTGTGTGTTTGACACAATAAAGTATATTATATAATATGCCTGTTTTTAGCGTTTTATTTAGGCACCTATCTAAATCCCTCAAGTCACCACTCTGATTTTATCTGCTGAGGTTTTGTGATCTGTTTTATGTCTGCGTGGTTTTGAGTCTGTGAAGAGCCATTGTCTTGTGGACAGTGTCAAAGGTTAAAGTGTTGGCTAAGCTCACTATCACAGGTCATATAACACAGCTGCATGAGATCCAAACACACATTAACCAGTGTATTTGGATAGAATTTTCAACGTTTTGTGAAAAAAGAAAATTAAAGGTGACGATATAGTTTTGTGCGCACATCCCAATTTTATTACGTTTTTTTAAATCCACATATTTATCAAGTATACATTGTTACAGTGTTACATTGTGGCTCATCACTGACCTAATAAATCGCCGCACGCCGGATGCAGGGAAATGTAGTCTTTTAACACAAGGTGTGGCATGGAAAGAAGCCCCGCCACATCTTTCAATTCGTAGCACAAATTGGACAGTTTGAAGTCAGCTCTAAAACAAGGCTGTTAATAACCAGCACTCACTTTAAAGATAAACTTCACATCCTTTTTACCAGAATGGCCGACTGCCTTCCCGGTACGCAGACTACAATACCCAGAATATCAACAATTATTTCATTCCTAAGGAGTAATTTGTCCAGCCTCAACAATTAAGTAACACCTCATTGGCTAGCCGGAGCAATCACGTAGCGTCTATTGGTTGTCTCGTGTGTCGGTCAGCTGCCTGTGCGTGACTCACGTGTTCGCTCCGTCGGTGGGAACAGGGATGGAAGGCATCAGCAGTCGTAACGGCGTGGAAGGTAGGGACTGATTTCTACTCTTGTAAATTCATTAACGAACTAAAGACTCACGCAAATTTGTTCCTATTTAAGCCAAAAACCAATTAAAACAAGCAAAGAGATGTAAAAGTCTTCAGACGATAACATGCAAATAGCTTTAGCCTTAGGACTTTTCTGAGGTGGTGTAAGTTGATGAATATTTGATTCATTTAATGGAAAATAACCTCAAGCGGATAGGTCAGTTTGTTCCGCGCAGTCTTTGAGCTGCTCCTAAATTAAGACAAACATATTAATAATCCTAACTGTAATTTTAATAACAGTTCTTTTTGTTCTTTTTGGTAAAATATAAACCTATCATAATGTAGCTAACTATATATTGTTAAAAAAAAAACAAGTAAAGAAAGGTTGGAAATAATAGTCCACGTATCAGAAAGCTACTGGATGCTTAAGAACACTCCAAAGAGATGAAAATTCAGATAGAAAACGCTAACGGCACGTCTACCTCGACTCGTTTCCATGGAAACCTTCTTCTCCGTCCCTCCTCCTCATGAAGGCTTGTGTGCGTCTATAACAGGCGGATATCCCTTCACAGGTCAAATCAGAACCTCATCCTGAGGTTGCAGTTGTTTTGCATCCCAACTCTCACAGTGATGGGAGTTAAATGATACAGGACTTTATATCTAAAGTGATAAAGGGATCTATTTTGCCAACTGTGCATACACACAGAGGGAATTGTACTGAATATAACCCATCTGTGCAGTGAAACACACACATATACACTGGTGCACTTGATAAAAGCGGTAATCAAATCAGGGACCTTCAAGGCTGGTTGCTTAACCACAATCTTACGACTGCCCCTTTAAACTTACAGGAGCTTTTATGGTGGAGGTTTTTTTTTAGGTTTTTTGTTTTGTGTTCAGAGAACATGGTTTATTCATGCAGATGTGCCAGGCGCTACTTGACAGGAGGACCTGGCTCTCATTCTATGTCCTAGTTCTCTTCAAAGGGGTTTAATGGGGTTGAGGTCAGAGTTCTTTGCAGGCAAGTTGAGTGCTTCTACATCATACAATACATCTCATACCCACTATGCCTTTATAAATCTTGCTTTGTGCATGGTTATGCAGGAAGATGTATCTCTCCACAAAACTGGAAGCACACAGTTGTTTGTATTTCGTTTCTCAGCCATGAGACTAAATGAAACACCTGAATTCTAAGTTCACTAATAGTCGGAGTGCGGTCCGGTTCCGGACCCAGACCGATAAACTATAGATGTCATTTTAACTGTTTGTTTTTAGTGGCAGAACCTTTTTCATCTTTACAGTAAACTTACAGACCAATGGCATGAGTAGGAAATTGAGTCAATGAAAGGCTAATTCATGTGGAACACTTAAAAAAAAAAGAAAAGTAAACAGTGAAACCTATGAGAAATACAAGAGGGAAATGAATTGTTAAGATGCAAAATCGAGTTCAGAAGACGCAGGATTTCTTTATTTCAGCTCTTGTTTACTTGAAAGAAAAAATAATTCATTCAATTTATCATTTTTTTTATGATCATCTGCCCTGCACCATTCCCATCCAGGGGAGAACGTTTCAGGCGCTGGGCACCCAAGACAGGGAACCAATCTATCTCTGGGCACACACTTACTCTCACAGCAAGACACAAACACACACTACATGGGGCAATTTAAAGTATTAAATTTCCCTTGAATCCATGTTTTTGGACTAATTCCTCTTTGTGTAAACACACTAGGCAATATAGAGCCGTTATTACATTGGTCACTAGCTTATTATGTTTTAAGATAGAGTTTGTCGTCTTTTCTTTAAGCAAGTAAACTTCTGAATAGAAAAAAAGTTGAAATAACTGTTATCACTTTCTGACATGTTTATTTAAACAGTGAATTTATTTGGTCCATGTGTTGACCTAATTCTGAACATTCACAATGGAGTGCATAAAAATGCAGTAAAAGCAAATAAGTGTATGATTCAATGATCAGATGAATCTATGATTATTAAAACAATTTCTAACAAAATTACATAATAAAGAATGCAATATAACACCTTATGTTCTCTAAAGTATTGCTGTGGAAAATGAGATTCTGTAGTCAGTAGATGCTTTGGTAGTTTTTAACAGTAATGGACATTAATAATGTCGGCTATGTTTTAAATCAGTACAGTTTCTGTGTGTGTTATTTGGGTTTAAATTGGTGCCACATTACACACATTACAGCGCATTTCCTATGAAAACAGCACACTTTTTGTTTTGTAAAAACTGAACACTTGGACTTAAGAAACAACTCAATCGCTTCCACAATTGTATCATAAACACTGCCTATCCGCTGTTTGGGGGATTCAGGAATAAAACACTGTAAAGCTGCTTTGAGACTCTTTTGTACTATTGTAAAAAAAAAGTGCTGTGTAAAAACACTGCTAAAAAAATAAATAAAAAAAATAAACACTTAAACAACACAATGTAACTCCAAGTCAACCACACTTCTGTGAATTAAACCTGTCCTGTTAGAAAGCAACACTGATTGTGAATCAGTTTTACCTGCTGTTGTGCAAATGGAACAGACAACAGGTAGAAATAAGAGACACTTAGCAAGACCCCCCTATATGGGAGTGCTTTTGCAGGTGGTGACCACAGACCTTTTTTTATTCTCATCTTTTCTGGCTGATGTTTCCTCTGAATTTGGATCAGCCTGTCATTTGATTTTCTACTTAGATTTTGAGTATGAATCCAAATTCAGACCTACATGGAATAATAATTTTGATTTGCATTTTGATCATTTTTATGTTATTTTGTTCTCAACGCATTCCACTATCTATTAAATAAAGATTTTCAACTGAAACATTTTATTCATTAAGATCTAGGATGTGTTATTTTAGTGTTCCCTTTGTTTTTTTGAGCAGTGTATATCTCATTTTATTGTATTTTGCTTAATCCTATACTAGGGAATAGGTTCGCATTAAAACCAGATTATGATTGATAATATAACAGATCAGCTGGTTTCTCCTTAACTTAATAAATTGTGTTGTTCTGACACTTTTAAGTCACTTCGGATAAAACAATCTGCTAAATGACTAAATGTAATGTAAATGTAATCCTCTCTTCCCCCATGTGACTATAATAGAGGAATAAGCGTAAGATGATGACAAATAAGAATTAATTCATTCATTATCCTCCGCTTTAATCCTCTACCAAGGTTGCGGTGAGCTTTCCCATGCCCATCCAAGGGAAGTCTCGGACGCTGGGCAAATACACCCAGGACAGAGCGCCAATCCTTCACTGGGCAATAGAATTAATTAATGGTGCAATTTAACATATCGTTGCTATAACAGTCATTACATGAAGAAGCACCTGCTTCTTAAAAGACAAACCACAGCATTCTTTCTTGACTTTAGGATCTTTTACCGTGTAATGATTTAACTTATATCTCTGTTAATGTATCTTTCTTTCTCTTTTAGAAAATATCCTTTATTGAGGTCTTTAGTGGTAGTATGGCAGCAGGTAAGCTATATGCATTTCATTAGAATCATACATAAAAATTGTTTACTTTTTATTTAGCTTTCTTCTAATCCAGATTTACTAAAGCTAATCAATAGGTAAAGGCATTGATCCACATTCTCTACTGTCTAAAGAGTCATTAGACCAAATAAGTCCATCGGTGCTATTAATAGGTCTAAATGTGCAATCTTGGGTCAATATTGTGAAATTATGGGTACATATTGTTTTTATAGTCTCTGTTATTGCTATATTTTAAATATATATTGTATTTGTACCTGGCCACACGTTGGCTTATGATAGCCGTCCTGAGATTTCCATCGCTTTAAATAAAGTATCTACAGTATCTATCTAACTATCTATTATATATAGCCCATTTTTTATTTGTATTTCTTTAAATTTCTTACTTACTGTCCCTTTGATGCTGTTACAAAGTGAATTTCCCCATGGTGGGACAATAATAGATTATCTTATCTTGTCTTATAAGCATTCGTTGTTTTTTTTGTTCATTCATTGCAACACTGGATCGATGTTGGCCTCAGGCCATGATATAGTGTATGAATTTTACGAACGCAGGTAATAGGTGTGTAAGCTACTTTGTTTCCCCGACGTATTTTTACTTATTCTTTACTGGGTAAGTGGAGGTAGCATGGTGGTACGGAAGGTTGTGAAGGTTGGGATGAGCAGGAGTTCTTTTTTGTGTCCGTGTGGGTTTACCAAATATACTTATCTCTCCTCCCACATTCAAAAGGCATGTCGATATGTAAATAGGAGATACCAAATTATGCCAATGTATTGTTTTTTTTTTATCATTTCTCACTGGAAATAGCCACTGATGCTTCACAAATGTGAAATTCCCAAATACACACCCTTAAGAAATAAATCAAAATGTTAAAATGTTCATTTGAATATTTTGTAACAAAGTAAATAACCAAGAATAGAGAGGGACTAAAGAGCCACATGCAGCTCAGGGGCTCTAGAGTTGCTTACCTTTAATTTAAGGGGTCACACCAAGCACCAATACCTTTTAAAAAGCATTACAGTAACATAAGCTTGTCGGGATTTAATATTATCAGTGTTCAATTTCACAAAGATTTAAGCAGAAGGAGGTCATGGGTTTTGTGACTCTTGCCAGCCTTTTTCCTCTTGAGAGTTCAAGGCTATTCATAAGTACATGAAAATTCATGAGGAAGGGACTGATGGCAGGAAAGGCCAGTTTAGTGATTATTTGGCAGGTGACTTATTTGTAGAAGATTTTCTCTAAATTTCTATTACACTGGTTTACATTTAGTGTCTTTCATACAGCATTCCTAGATGAAAAGGATGCAAACTCTCTTCTCAAACGTTTTCCACGGGCTAATGGGTACCTTGAGGAAATTTGGCCGGACAACATCGAAAGAGAGTGTGTTGAGGAAAGCTGCAGCTTTGAGGAGGCACAGGAAGTGTTTGAGACCAAGGAAAAGACAGTAAGTTTTTTAATCAGGCTTTCCTTATTCAACTTCAGATTCCTTCTCTAATTACGCTTTAGTTTTATAAAAATGTCATGATAACTATATTCAGGTAAAGAAAATGACCAACACGATAACACACACTAATACACCACCACCACTAACAAACCAACAGGGGATTAACAGAAAAAGAAAACAGATGGACCACAGTTTGTAATTGTAAAACTACAAAGTCCATCTATACGGCAAGTGGAGGAACTAGACAATGAAGACGAAGAAGGTGTGTCCAAATTCTTAACTGATACTGTATCTGTGGAGCTCATGTGGAAGTTTTGATCAATGAAGGGATTATTCAAGTATGTAGAGCAACAGATGAACTACATTCTGTAATGATACAACTAAAAGTTGAGTTTATACAATAGACATTGAGTGAGCAAACAAGTATGTGTGTTAAATTAAGTGGAAGGTGCCCTACTAAAACTTGACAAAGAGAATTATCTGTCAGAGACAAATCACTGGACTAAGATTCTCCAAGTAAGATAGTTATATGGGTGTTTTAGGGACCTTACGGTTTGTCTCCATCATCCTGTGGGGTAAAGGGGAGTTAAAGCTTTGATGTAAAAAATTGTATCCATTTAAAGCAGTGTCCAGTTTCTGGATTTCTGTTAAGTTCTAAAAACTTCATTAATTTTAAAACATGACAGTATAATTCATTAATTCATTATATTCCGCTTAATCCTAGAACGTTTCGAGCATTGGGCAGATACACCCAGGACATGGCGCCAATCTTTCGCTGGGCACACACTCACTCACATGGACACACATACTATATATAAGGGCGATTTAGAGCGGGAAGAAACCCGAGAAGCAGTAGGAAACCCACTCAGATATGGGAAGAACATGGAAACTCCACCCAGGTTGGGATTCGAACCGGGCCCCCTAGTGCAGAGAGGCAGACGTGCTAACCATTAAGCCACTGTGCCGCCCCATAACAGATTCCTATTCATACTTGTGCTTATGTGAAAAACTTTCTTTAATTTTGTGGCAAAAATTTCCAATATATTTATATTTAATGTTTGTTAGTATTATTTAATAAATAATGTAAATAGATGAAAACACACTTTTCTTCTTTAAAACAGATGGAGTTCTGGAAGACTCGCAGTGTGTACACAGTAAACAGCAACGCAGAGTCGCGATCAGAACGTGCCGACACGGTGTACATGGTGGTTCCTCTGCTGGGCGTTGCCCTCCTTCTCATCATCGCGCTCTTCCTGATCTGGCGCTGCCAGCTGCAGAAAGCCACGCGGCGGCGCCCTGCTTACATGCAGAACCGCTACCTGACCAATCGCAACACACGCAGCCTTCCACGAATCCTTGTGCACCGCGACACCCCTTCGCACTCAGACAGCTCCCATTCCAATGAGAGACCCAGTGTGGTGCTGTGTGGAGCAGAAAGAGGGGGCATTGCCTCAGGGACCCCAGACTGCTCTCTGCAGCCTCCCAACAGCCGTGGGCTCTACGTGCAAGACTCCTCCATGTCGGTAGCTTCACGGCTATCAGGTGCTACACCTCCCCCTTCCTATGAGGAAGTCACAGGTCATTTGGAGAGCAGTAGCGATGAGACTACCGCCCCTTATAGCGACCCACCGCCCAAGTATGAGGAGATTGTTAAAGCAAAATAAGAGGTTGTTCAGAAAGGACAGGAAATACTTGGTCGGTTGTTACAAATGAATCGGTCATGAGGAAAGAACTTCCCTGATGTGGGTCTCTCTTGGGTCAGTGTGCTGTGTGCATTGTGGAGACATTGCAAAAACGTTTCGGTTGCACTAATGTTGTCCTGAGGTTGCATCTTGCAAGTCCATTCTCCTGACGAATGGGGTTTGATTTTACAGATGCTCCTGTCTCCTATCATTCTTCTGAGATCATGACAAGTTCTTCCCTGCAACATCCCACCTTTAAAATCTCACAACATACACAGTGCTTTTTGTGAATCCTGCCGTCACACGTTTAACAGGAAGTGAACAAGTTTTTTGATTGACAGAAAGATGTGGTTCTGATGTGAGCTTCAGAAAGCCAGGATGCACTGTGAGGCAAGTAAGTGGTAGGAATGGGTGGTTTACACAGTGTTGATCTTGTGTGTAATTAAGTGAAACAATCGTTTACTATAATTATATCATTACAAGTCCTACCCACAATCACACACAATTAACATTACATTACATTTAGCAAACAGTTTTATTCAAAGCGACTTACAAGTATACCAGCTTAATAGTTGGGATCAGAACACAGGGTCAGCCATGATACATCACCCCTGGGGCAATAAAGCTATAAGGCATATGAGATGGCGTGCATTATTGTGACTAAATCACAGAAAAGAAGTGTTGTTAGGCACGACGTGAAGCGGAGTACAGTTACACCTGTTTTATTTGACTTATTCACAATATTGCACAACCTTGAGTGCCTTATTGCTTTGTAAAACAGTAACAAACACTATAATAATAAAAATGTTTGATTCATAAATGTATTTATTGAAAGCAAAATCGCTGATAAACTGGTCTTCTGCGATGTAATCTAGTCCGGTTTTTAAAGTGAATACTGATCACTGAGTAACAGGTTTCTGGTTTCTCTAATGATCAAATTACAGAACACAGTTTATAAAAAACTGCAGTAAAATAATGTATTGTGTGTCACGCATATGAATTCAAAGCGGACAGAGGTGTGCAGTATCGTCAATAATAATGGACAAATGGCTTAGCCAAACAGATTTAAAGACCGGGCCTACCTGTTTCATTAAGGTCTTGCTGAAGGACCTATATTGCTAACTTCAGTACACCTGGGATTTGAATGCACAACCTTTAGATTAATAACCCACTATGCTAACCGCTGAGCTACCACACATAAAGACATTACAAATCGTCTTATTACTCACTATAACCATGTGGCTGACCTACACTATTTTACAACAGAACATTAATTGTAAATGATCGATATTGGGTCTATAAAATTTCTTTTACATAATTGTGTGCCATCTTCTGTGTGCTGTGTTGATTCAGAGATCTGTTTTGTTACAAGGTTCTCCAGTGCCAACAAAATATAATGTACTTGCTATACAAACGTAAGACTTGCTCTAAAGGTGGTACTGCGGCATCTGGTGTCTTAAACATGTAACGCACACAAACTGAAAATGAGCCAAAGTGTTTTGGGTTGGAAACGTAAAGAAAGCACTCTGATAAACTGTGACGTTGAGGCAAATTTTTATGCTTTCTACATGCCTTAAACGTCACGTTAAAATCATAATCAATAATTCTAATCAGCAGTTGGCGTTGGCCAGTGATTTTACTGATGTAATACGAGCTAACTTTACTGTGCACACCCATGATCCCAAAACTCTAGTTTGTGCTGTGTATTAAACTGACTGAGAGCACAATTAGTGGAGACTAACATTCCAGACCACAAATGAATCCCTGTGTTCCTTGTCCATGCTGTCTGACTGTTTACAGTTACTGTTACTCTTTTTTTATAACGGCGTACACAAACTGTGCTAAACCTGTTCAAGCAAACTATATGTGGCTTTGACCTCACCAAGTGCTATATTGTTGTTATGATGCTGCTCGTCCTCGTGTTTTTTCTTTCCTAACTCCATATTTGAGTCTCGGCTTTTGTGTTGTTTTTTTAGAGACTGGCTAATCATTGCTTTTTCCTGAATATTGTATTGCCAGCTCAGGTTTAAGCGTAAGAACTGCCAACGGGTGTTTATGTGAATAAACACATTCTGTGCCAGTTTATTTTGTAATAAACTGCAAAATCAATGTATATAAAAACTTCTATCACTGCCAACTATGGGGTGAATGTGTCTTGGGTGAAAGTTAATGCACTGAATCCTGTGTTGGGTAAATAACACTGAGAAATAGAAGGACAGTCGGACTGCAGCTAAGTCACTGTGTTATCATGTAAAATGTGAAAATTGCTGCCATCAGCTGATAAAGCATCTAATGCAAACAATGAGCAGCTCTGGTAAATATTGCTTTGCCCTCATTGGTGCGACTCCCTATCCAAGGGACTATAAAAAATAGATATAAGGTTATCTCCTTTATCATCTAATATTTTTTTCCAAAGCGATTTATAAAACAGATTACAATCAGATCATGGAGCAGACCGAGGCGTTCATGTTTTTCGACCGAGGCAAAGTCATGTGTTCAAACTCTGAACAAACAACTGCAGAACAAAAAACACACACACAGAGTATATCAACTGTGTAGTACCTACTAAATTATATGTAGAACACTGTTTGCATAGCCACTACAGTTTGCAAAGGCAGCCCATACCTCCATCTTTAGATTAAAAAGGATTTACAGTACTCCCTCCCTAAATCAGTTACAAGTTAAAATATACAAAACAATTTTTCTTCCCAGCATTCTTCCCAAAATATTCCACAATGCTTGTTTAAATTATTCACATTTGGCCTGTAAGGTTGTGATGTGTTCATCTGCATTGCTGTTGAAACCTTAAACAGAGTTCTTTAAATTGGTTTCACCTGTCTGTAATTAAATTGTAAGGACTTTAATATGAAATTATTATTTGTCTTGGAAGGGTAGAAAGTTTAGGAGCATGGGTTCACAAATTTCATAAAGACCACAGAGCTGTTGAATCAATTATGGAACAAGATTATTGTCAAGTAGGGCTCGGGTGTGGTTAGTAAAAATAAACCCACACTCTAATCTGTACAAAAGCTTTTTAATATCCGTCATGTTTATTTTACCTCCAACCCATCAATTAAGTTATATACCGGATGAGCTGTTTTTTGTATTTAATTACGGAAGAGGTCATTGGCAATTTTCTTGCGAGTAACAATAATGGTGTCGGTATTAATTTTATATCTAATTCACCTACCAGCAAAATTGTACAAAGGAGATAAATGCATATTCTATAAAAGACAAACAGCTGTAGTTGTAGTATTCAACCAGTATTGATCCAGTGGATTAATCAATATATATAAAGTGATGCTGCTTTTTTGGTTATTACTATTTTACAATAAACAGAAATATCCATTTCAAATAGTTAGGAATCCGTAATGCATTTTAATTAACATTTTTTATTAAATGTTACATCTTTATTTAAGGGGTATATTCTTTTGCACATTACTGTATGTACAGTTTTCAACTATAGAAATATGACCAATACCTAACTCATCTAGCATTAGAGCTACTTTGTTATCTTATTAGACATTTGATTTTAGGCTCAGATCTCCTTGGGAAATTAAAAATATAATCTGCTGATTTTAATGTAAAATAATCTAAACAATACAGTAAATGCATGGAGGTCAAACAAAGTGGATACAAATTTGTTTATTAAAAAGCTATTTGGACTGAGGTTAAATAAAAAGGATTTACCTTTATAAATCATAAACATGGAGATGATTTAACCCCTTAAGTGCCATTGTTTTTGTGCTGAACCTCTGAATTAAATAAAATGTACATTGATCGCAGTGGTGTTGGGAAGTCGGATTTGTTAGAACTGACTTTGAAACTAAAGTTGACATGTTGAAACGCAAAGGTGTTACATTTTGTTTCGTTAGTGAAGTAACACAATGGCTTCTAATATAAGCGGTACTGTTGTATTCGTGATTAAGAAACTCATGTAAGACCCATTCCAACTTTTAATGTGCCACAAAAGCCACATGGTTTTTTCACAATTCTACACCATGTATTGTTTTAAACTGCAAAAGCAGTGTGCACCTTCCTTCTCTACATGCATGATATTTCTTTTTTTTTAATCAAACCTTTGTCCTATTTTTGAAACTTTAAATTATGTATAAATTTTTACCAAAGCTGTCTTGCATATTTAATTGCTAATTACATCTATCTAATCACTTTTTTAATCAACATAAATGCTGTTGAAATTGTAATACCTGTTCACGTAATATGATAAAGTTGTATATTTATGTCTGTCTTTGTGTGAATTTGTATGCAGTTTAGCACTATTCATGGTGACACTTCACGTTCTGCACAGGCAAACACAAGTCCTTTCTGTCACGCTCCGCTCTCGCCTTGAACCGCGGCTGCGCAAACGCATGCGCAGAGCAGAAGCGCACTAACACGCCGTA
>JAOUQT010305219.1:0-38412 GCA_025769995.1 Xyliphius kryptos | reverse complement strand
TGTTCGCCCAATGAGGGAAATTGATGACGAACGTCATTTCCAATACATTCGGATGTCTGCAGGGCATTCGATAACTTCCTTTGCCGCACCAACTCGCACATCAGGCATGAGAACAACTGTTTGTCCCTGTGCCCAGGCGAAGTAACATCATATAAATGATTAAAATTGCACACCAACTCACACAACCGGTCTTCAAAAAAGTTCCGCCATGGTTTTCTTCTTCTTCTTCTTCGTGTACATATAGAAGTGGTTGCATCATGCACTGCCCCCACGGTTTCCAGTGGTATTGGAGCCTTTAAATAAACTCGGTTTGTTGTTTATAAAATGCAAAAGATTTTAGGAGCAAAATGCAAATAGAAAACTTTCTCCTGCCGCAGCTTCTCTGGGAATTACAAACGTCATCATTTATGCGTCACATACACTACTGCTCAAAAGTTTAGGATCACTTGTAAATTTCCCTCTTTTTGAAAGAACAGTCATGCATTTTACAAACAATGTTGCCAATTGTTTTACAATAAACTGCATCAGATGATTTTAAAAGGTTAGTAATGTTTGTATTAAAGCCTATTTTTGTATAGAGGCTTATTTTGCATATGGTCCTTTTATCAGTAATTCTCAGTCCTAAATCTCCTGGTATGGCCACCAAACCAAATTAAGGATATTATTGGACTAATTGTTAAGGACACCCATGCTCAATTGTGATGCACTGCTAAAAAACGTTACTAATACTAATACTAATAAGTGAGCATAACAGGGAGCACAACATTCTAGGTAAGTTTAGTATCTGAAACATCAGCAGTTCTTGGATGGCGTACAGGCTCAAAATGGCCAGAAAGAAACAACTTTCTTTAGTGTGCCATCAGTCCATTGTTGTGTTAAGGAAGGAAGGCTACTCGATGCAAGATATTTTCAGTTTCTTTTTATTATCTTACCATTCTGTTAACTACACCCTTTGAAAAGTGACACAAACTGGCTCTAACAAGGACAGAAAAAGAAGTGGGCGGCCCCGATGCACAACTGTGCAGGACTATATGCAAAATAAGCCTCTTTACTACACAGCGACACCTGTACCGTAAAGACAAGAAAATAGCCTATGGGTCCGGACCACAGTCCGCCTATTACTGCTTGAAAATTTGTGCTGTGCTGCAGGTTCAGGGGAAGGAGAGGAGAACCTGCTGTCCCTGCCGCAGTACAGGAGGCACGTGCTCCCTCAGCTACTGAAGCTTTTTAAAGTGAACGAGGAGCACGTCCGCATGGTGCTGCTGTCCCACATGCACATGTATGCCGAGTTTTTCTCTCATGATGAGCTCAAGAACCAGGTTCTACCTCAGGTACGCTGTGTCATGATTCAGGAGATAAGTTGTGACGCAGCCTTTGATGTATTTTATTTTTAATGGTTACTGTAACGCCAAAGGTGCTGCTGGGAATGAGGGACACCAGTGACACGCTGGTTGCCATGACACTACAGAGCCTGGCCACACTGGTGCCGTTGCTGGGGGCGCAGGTGGTGGTGGGGGGCGAGAGGATCAAAGTCTTTAAGCGTACTACCCCGAACTTTAGCAAGTTCTCCGACATCACACCGGAAAGTGAGTCCTCATGACCTCCTTATGACCCTGATCTCAGTTTGTAACCCTGACGTTTGACCGTTGCCTTCGTTCTGCAGCTTCACCTGTTCGTACCCTCGGAGCTCAGCCCCACATCGCTCAGCCTTTTAAAGGACCGGCGTTGTTCCCGAAACCCTCCGAAAACCGCGAGCTCGTTCTGGAGAAGCTGACCTCTGTGGAGTTGATCGGAGGAGAGGTCTCAGGGTCCCGGATGGGTGAGTCAGAGTGAGGTCACTGTACAGCCAAAAATATGCAGTCAGCCTTAATAATAAATGCAAATGTAATGCTTTACATCAAACAAACCCTCTATATAAAGAGAGGGAGGCCATGAGGGGTGGTTACTACAAGCATTTCAGTTTTCGTTTGAACTGTTTGTTCTCAGGAATCACTCACTCCATCAACGGCTTCAATCTTGAGTCCGCAGGAGACGAGGTCCCGAGAACCACCCAGAGGCTAGACGAGGACTGGCCCGACTGGGACGACGTCGAGGACGGACCTCTCCGGATTGGCCTGCAGGGTTCACACAGAGCTCCAGACTCGTCGAGCGCGGTCGCTAAAGAACCCTGGGAGGAGTTTAATGGTTCCACCTCCATCCTGCTGAACTCCTCAGATGAGGCAGCTACACCTGTGTCCACCAGTAAAGCACTTAAACTGAGTTCTACTACACTACCACAGAAGGAGTCGTCACAGAGGACAGACTGGGAGCAGCGAAGGTCCAGTAAAACCGGTTCAGAGGCCACAGGAATCCGCAAGAGCACAGGAGCTGGAGGACTGGGAGAGGAGTTCAGCATTGAAGTGAAAAAGAAACTGGAGCGAGATCCCGAGCTGGACTTCTTTGCCGACATGGAGCCGGATATCAAACTGTCCTCGTCCAGTCTGCAGTTTTCCTCCTCAAGTTCAGTGATGGGTTCCACAGTTCAGACTTTAAACCACCTGGAACTCACTGCCAAGTTTGCAGCAGATCTGTCAGAGGTGAGCTCCCCATGTACAGGGTTTAAAACTCTGTAACCAGGTCCAGCTCCCACTGCGACTTGATCCGTGACGTCATACCGACATACGCGACCATATGACCTGTGATGTCATACAAACACGCATACTGACCTGCGATATCATACCGACCTGATACATGAAGACACCCGACCCATTACGTCATACTGACCCTGTGACGCCATACAAACCCTTGACAGCATAGCAACACTGTGATTCCCCAACTTACCAGCCCAGAGGATGTTGTGCACTGATGCTAAATTAAGGATAATTATATACCCACACCCACCTACATAAACAATCTGCCATGCTATAATATACTTTATATAAGAGTTTTTTAGTTTTCTGTGAGCGTTCTGTTTGGATGTCTATTTGTGACTCTGCCTGATTTCAACGTTCTGTTTTCTCGTAGGCTGAAGCTGAAGGTTGGGGCGACAGCGACATCAACTGGGAGGAGGAGGAGACCTCATGGGGCGGATCGACTCTGTGAAAGTTTAAGTCACCTCCGAACTGAGAACTGGTGTCAGAAGCACAGTCAGTTCCATCGTTATAGCTGCTCTGTTTAACTCACCTGCCCTTTACCAAAACATAAAGGTCACTACAGAGACACCAGCTTCGCTACATGCAGCTCCCTCCAAAAGCCATTGATATGATTACTTACATCAACCTTCAATCATCTACTGCCACCTACTTGTTTACAGAGGCAGTGGTAATGGAATGCATAGAATTGGTCTGCATATCAATACACAGCTACTGAATGGAACAGTCAGAGCAGGATGGATGCAGTTATATTTACAAAACTGTGGCAGGAATGGCCCTTTATCTCAAGGTGAAAGCGGACAGATTATCATATTAATTATGGACTTATTATAAAAACCTGTGGTGTTGGATCAGAACCAGGTCAGGACACTCCCACCAAGCATCATGCCCACATTATCCTACTGCTGATTCTGAAGCAGCCAATTCGGACCGGACTCTATTTACCTATCTATCAGCTGACCAGGTTATAATGAACATTATTGTAAAGGAGAACAGGCCAAAGTGTGTGTGGATGTTTTGTTTAGGGGCAGAGTTATGTGTAAATGGGAAAAGGGATATAATTTATTTGTATTGTCCAACACTGAATAAAGAGATTTTATGGTTCCAATGACACTTCATACACGTCCTTTTAAAATGTGCACTACTAGGTGAAAGGTCAGGACTGATTAACTGGGACAGAGGAGAGTTTGGTGATCAATGTGCATAAGGCCTGCAGTCTGGAGGTTACCCCCAGTGGAGGAGACATGCTGCCTAGTGCCTGCAGGGCTTTCACAGAGTTTTCAGCGTTCTGGAGGTGACGCTCATACTCCTCAGCACTGGTCTCCTGCCGCGGTCGCTTCGCACATGGCTGCAGAGGAAACGAAATGTTAACACTTATAACTAATGACACTGAAAAAAAAGAAACAAATAACAAGGATGCATCACCTCTTTAGTGGGCGTGTCCACAGCCATTGCCTCCTCCTTGTCCAGTTGGTCATTGTGCCGTTCAATCACACCGGTTTCTGCACGGAGTCGCTCCACACGCTCCTCTGCAGCCTGATCAGTGCAGATGATCTGCAGGAACATGGTTCAATCTTAAGAACTGCGCTAACAGGGGGACTGTCGTCCAGACCCAACTGTGGACCCAGACCCATAAACTATCGATTCAATTCACAGTTTATTTTAAGCAGATCAGCTTTTCTTGTTTTACAGTACGGGCATGGCCGTGCAGTAGACTCAAGAGACCTGTAAGATCTGTGCAGAATTGGGAGCGCAGGTGAGGTACGAAGTAAGAAGCAGCATGACATGAATATCGATAAATTTGCATTTTTTTTCGTAAGTGAACGCCGAACATTACTGGCGTGAAAACAATCTGATATTCAGAAAATTTCAAATTATATGTGATGTATAAATGATTATTTGATGAGTTATTTGCTTTTTTTGTCCAAAAATATTTTGAATTTTATAAATCATGACTTCACAGAAAACAAACTACAATCTTTCTATTTGGTTAAAATCCTCGCTCTACCCATAAAGATGGATTCGCAGCCATAGGTGGCAGTAAGGGAGCATGTATAAAATAAATAAATTCACTTATGTCAGGATCCGTCGCTTGTTCATTTAAAAAAATGTCAATCCAACCAAAGAACAGAAAATAATAACGGCGTTGGAAAAGTTTTGAATTACGTGTTGTACATTTTTGTATGGTGGCGGTACTTTTTAGACACTCTTGCGGTACTAACTGCTGTGATTTAAGCTCTACTGATAATCTTACAAAAATAAATAGATTTTGATTGTAGTTTGTTCTTTATTATGATTTATTAAAAGTAATTTAAAGAGTGTAAGAAAAAGTGAATATTCAATTTAGTTTAATATTTCAACTCAGTTTAATATTCACTTTAAAACATGAAAAACTTTAGCAACTTACAAATGTGTAAACTAATTTGTAGCTCTTCATAATACTAGCACTGAGGGTTTAAAAGTTAGGTTCTCTAAATTAGCGGAGTAATTGAGTCAAAGAAGGTCTAGACCTTGGTCCGACCAAATGAACCAGACAGGACTGAATCAGAATTAAACAGTCCTGCTTTAGAACAGCATCGGCCTTCATCTGTCAGTGCAACTGGCTTCTGTACCTTACTGAGGAAGTTCACCACGCGGTTCTTTGTTTCCTCCTTTGTCAGGCTCTGAGAGATGACCTCCTCATGATTGGTGGCCTTGGTGTGAGAATGAGAAAGAACAACAGATCTGAGGGATCAGGGTTTAAGGACTGGAAGGACATAAAGCTAATATTACTTTTAAAATACAGGTCTGTACGGATGGATGGAGATTTCCGCGGTGAGGTTTAGTTTGAAGTACATATTAATCCGAGTATTAATTACCTCAGCGAAGGCAGCGAATGCCTCCAGTGTGTGTTGATGGAGAATCCAGGAGTCCCGAGTCAACAGAGAGCTAAACAGAGAGCTGATTCGGGGCAGAACCTGAAACTGGATCAACACAGCACCGTTATTCTTTATACCACATTTAGCATTTTTCAGCCAATCGGATTTTGGTGTCAGAGCAGTCATCGTGATGATATGAGTGATGTCATCACGGCCTATTAAGCACAAGGAAGGGGGGAGGGAGGGGTGATGATAAAAATGATAAATGCTCTTAAAAAAATAAAGCAGAAGGATTTCCGCATGCCCATCCAGGGGAGATCGTTTCAGCCGTTGGGCAAATACACCCAGGACAGAGCGCCGATTATTCGTCTTCACACAAACTATAGGGGAAATTTAGAGCAGCCAAATTTACCTTGAATCTATGTTTTTGGACTGTGGGAGGAAACCCATACGAGCACAGGGAGCACACGGAAACTCAATCCAGATTGGGATCCGAAACGGGAACCCCCAGCACTGAGAGGAAAACGTGCTGACCACTAAGCCAACGTGCTGCTCTTCCACTTCTTCAAAATAAAAAAGCAACACACTCGTACCTGAATCTCAGCAGGAACAAAGACATTTCCCATGGAGGCCAGGAACTGGAGCGCTGGCAGTAGAAGGTGATCAGGACAGGTGCGAACATGTAAAGCACTCAGGCAGGAACAGGCCTGTTAACGTAGGAGACAAAATATAAAGAGCACAGAAACAGAACACATTTGTCTTTCTGTACCGTTCTACCCCACTCCTTCTGACTGTAGCCTCTGAATTGTTAAGATTTTTCAATGACCTTTATTTTTTAAACGGCAGTGTAACTAAATATACGCTAATTCTTTTATCTCTGCAGAGATCACATTAAATAAATTGCATAGAATACCTTACATCTGCTTAATCCTCTACTGGGGTTGCGGGGGGTTCACACACAGACTATAGGGGGCAATTTAGACCAGTCAATTTACCTTGAAACCATGTTTTTGGACTGTGGAAGGAAAGTGGAGATCCCACAGGAAACCCACGCAGAAACGGGAACATGGAAATTCTATTAAGATTGGGATTCAAACCAGGAATCCCAGCACTGAGAGGAGAACGTGCTAACCACGAAGCCACCTTCTTAAAATTAATTTTAAAATGTATAATTTAAAGTCAAGCAGCTCCTCGGTTACGTTCATGTTGTCGTCAACAGATATTTAAAAAATAATGATAAATTAGTGCTTTTACAGCACAGGCTAATAAAGCAATTAGGCACTAGAGTGCATGGCATTATTGTGAATAAACCAAGGTTTAGTCACAATAATGCACAACCTTGAGTGCCTTATTGCTTTAATAAAACTGTTACCAACATATTATGATCAAAAATAATAAATTTAATTTATAAATGTGTTGACTGAAAGCAAAAACAATATATTTGGTATCGCGCATTGATATGAATGTGAAGCGTTTAGAGGTGAGGGTGATTGTAAATAATGACACAGTTAGACAAGTGGCTCAGCCAATCAGATTTACATTTACATGTAGTTATTAAGCAGACGCTTTTATCCAAAGCGTCTTACAAACATCCCAACTTTGGTTGGAATCAAAACACAGGGTTGAAACAGGACCCTGGAGCAATGAAGGTTAAGGGTCTTGCTCAAGGACCCACATTGGTAACTTCAGTGGAGCTGGGATTTGAACCCCCAACCTTCTGAGTGATAGTCCAACACCCTGACCACTGAGCTACCACTTTCTCCAGTTTTGTTTAATGGCTTGTGACTATCCATCTTGCTCTTGATTACATTCCAGAGGTTTTTAATGGGATTCAGGTCTTGAGATCGGTCTGGCCATGAAGGTCTTGATCTGGTGGTTCTTCATCCACATATTGATTGAGGTAGCTGTGTCGAATGGAGCATTTTCCTGCTGGAAAACACAGTTTTCAAAGTTGGGGGACATTGCCCGAGCAGCAGAAGGAAGCAAGGTTTTTTTCAGGATAACCTTGTATGTTCATACGTCCCTCACAAAGATGAACCTGCCCAATTCCAGCCCTGCTGAAGCATCCCCAGATCATCACCGGTCCTCCACCACTTGTGCACACAGTGGGTGCAAGACACTTTGGCTTGAACGCCTCTCCAGGTTTCCGTCTAACCATTGTTGTGCACCAGACAACCAGATGTTGGGCAACGCTGTAAATTAGACTATATGGTCCAATCCTTACAGTGTTTTGCAAACTTCAGCCTGGCTCTCCTTTTCTTCTTATTGATGAAAGGCTTTTTACTAGCTTTACATGACTTGAGCCCTGCCTCTAGGAGCCTGATTTGAAGTGTTCTAACCATGCACTTCATCCCAGCTGCCATTTGCCATTGCTTTTCTTGGTCACTTGATGTCATCCTGTGATTGCTGACTGTCAATCGAATAAGGTGACGGTCATCCCAATCAGTGAAGAGTTGCCCTCTGGATTTGTAATTAAGAGGAAGATGGATTGAACAAGCTCAATTGCTTGAATTTTTTTTACCAGCTGTAGCATAAGGTTACTCAAAAGCAGTGTGAAAGACCAATGAAAAGCATGCCAAGACGCATGAAAGCTGAGATTAAAAAACATCATTATTCCACCAAATATTGATTTCTGTTTAATATGAACTTGTTTTCTTTGCAGTATTTGAAAGCTGAAAGAACTATATACATATATGTATTCATAGCAATAAATTTCTTGATATTTTAAGGAAAAAGATGATGGGCAGCAATGTTTATTTTTAAAACACCTGCTTTCTCCTGGGAACCTTGAATTCTTATTTATTTTTGTGCTTTTGACAATGGACTCATGAATATTAACATTAGCCGATGTAAGTAAGACTTTCAGTCACCGAGAAACTACTTTTGGTTCCATTGTGACCTTGGGCACTAGTATATGTCTTTCCCTTGGTGTGAGCTTTGTTGCTTGACCACTTCTTCCACAAAACCTGTTTTATTGTGGAGTGTAATATTATCTCACTCGAAATACATTAACAGCTCTTCCTCTGAGGTCTGCAAAAATTATTACACAAGCTTTGTTTGTGTGTGTGTGTGTGTGTGTGTGTGTGTGTGTGTGTAACGTTAGAAGTCACTTTTCCAAGTTTTTCTGCTTAAATCCATCACACTGTCACCAAACTCACCCATTCTAACTAGAATCTGCTGCTTAAATCTTTAAAAAATTGGTAAAAAACAGGAAGTTTCAAAATGTAAACAGATAGTAAATTAAAAGGCAGTTGCTAATAAATCAAAGTTTTATAGACATTAGTCAAAAACACATTAATTTACAACAGAGATTTTCTAATTTGTGTACAGATGTGATTTAAATAATATTTGGTAACCATAAAATACTGAAGTCTATTTAATGACATATGTAGACCTTAAATTGATTACTACAAAATATTGAAATTTGATGCTGCAACAGTCAGGTTTTGAAATGATTTTTTAATATTTAATAATAAATGCATAAAATAATTCTACCCTGACCATACATATTTTAAGTCTTTAGTGTGTAGACTGTTAGGATTATTAAATATTGTCATCACAATGACTTGAATGTCATTGCTATCTGAGTTATTTAAAAATCAGGTGTAGGTGCAATGGGGTATTGGTTTGGGTACGGAAGCCGAATTCGTTTTTATTTTCTGTCCTTTTTGAACTGGTAACCTGTACAGAATGATTTCCCGCCTTTCGCCCAATGACTACTGAATTGCATACACATATACGTTTGATTAAATTGTATATTGGTATTTAGATAAAGTTGTAAACAGCACCGTAATTATTATTTTTTTAATTGTGTTTTAATAAAAGTAGTATGCTAATTAGGGGGCGTTGTGTCTCCGCCCCTGTCCAGTGAGGTTATAAAAGAAACTCGCTCCTGGCCGTGCAACGGGGATGTTCGTTCGCACGGATCGATTTTCTTTGGAAGAACATGGCGGAAACCCTGGACATCACTCTTTACCCCCCCAGCCCGAGTCTCCTAAACAAACCTCAACCCGTTATAGGGTTTTAAGGAATTGGAATTAAGTTCAGTAAAGTTTCTTCAGCGACAGATGAAGCGTTTACTGGTTAACGTCGCATAGCCTCGCTCCACAATGAGCGACAGTGCAGGTAAAAAAACTGAAATTAAGTTCATCTAGCAAAGTGTTCTCTGATGAACTATGACCTTATTAAATAAACTTCATGTAACTTCAGTCTACATTTTATGTTTGAGTTTATCATATATCGTTTATATTTTGCTTCGCGTTGTCGACGTGAGCATGGCGTTACAACCAACCTCATCACAGTGAGACAGGTGCACATAAATCATTAAAATTTGACTTTTAGTTCTTACGATTTTGTACACTTTTTGAAAATGTTTATCACTTTAAATTTCCAGTATTGTTCAGTTCGACCTCTTTAGATCAGTATTTGTCTGGTTGGTAAACATAATTATACGTACACCATGTTATTTAAAAAGGAATGAACTAAAATCGGAGCACCCTGCAAGATATTAAAGTGGAAATATAGGGTTGATATTTTTTAAATGTTATTTTTAGCTAAACGTTACATTTTTATAATAAGTTGATTTGTGTACAATGTTAATGCACTAATGTTTTAATCCCTTTGTACTATGAGTGCCAGGATAGGCTCCAGCACCCCATGCCCGTTTAGAAATGAATGAGGAAAAGTTGATTAGTTTTAATTTATTTTGATTGTTTTGATTGAAACCGATGCTAAATATGAAAATGCCAGATAAACTATTCGAACTTTGCAGCATTCTTATCAAATTGCTAATTTTTAAACAAAATTTAAATATAATCTATAAATGTATGCCTTGTAACAAATTGTTTTTTTTCCACTTCCTTCCCATTCATTGACTGCATTCAAAGATAATGTTTATGATGAAGAGCAGTGTCTTCTTGAATGTCTTAAGATGCTTCTTGAAAGCAGTATGGGGTAGGGCCATTCCTGTCCCTGTAAAGCTCCTCTGGATATTTAGAATATAGAATTCTGTCAAACCATTTTAAATTTGTGATTCTTTAAAGATGAATGTGTTTTGGTGTCAAAACTGATGGATGTTTCTTTTCAGAGGTGAGATTCTGTCCATCTATTCCCTCAGACCGTGTGCTGAGCTCCGGTGCTGTTATATTTCCAGGTAATTTACAATTTACAGTCATTTATTAAACTAAACAGCGGCGATCAAGTCTGATTTATTAGCATGCGTTGTTGAACTCGCACTTGTCGTCTTGCTTGTCAGTTCACATGACAAATGTTTTTCCTTGATATTTTTAAGGAGCATTCGATCAACTGGGCTCTCCGCTCGTGTTCTTTCCATCAGAAACTCAAAACAAGTTGCTGTCGGTCACATCAAAAGAGGAAATAGTGGAGTTTATCTACTACTGCCTGCGCCTTCACAAGTACCATTCACTTTTTCCATCCTATGAGTGTGATCATGCATCATGTTTCACATTTTGATCTATTACCTTCTTAAGTTCTCTTTCTTGTAGCAGAGATTTACTGTAAAATGATTTATACATTATTTATTTTTTAAAAACTTTTCTGCTTGTTGCTTGTTAATCACAGCAGATAATGTATGACAGCTAAACTTTACTGAAAATTAACAGCATAAATAAGAACCAACATTCAGCTATTCCTTAATGAGATTATTAATTTTAGACAATTTTGGCTTACACATCAGATTAATTCCAAATAAAACAATGTAGTACCCACAACCTCTTTTAATTACAAAGGTTTTTGGCTGTCACATAATGTATTCAGTATGTAAATAGGGTCCTGTGGAATGTCTTTGTTTTTGCGAATATGAGCATGCATGGGAACTGTCAGGAGGTGGGGTACTTCAGTTTTAGCAGTTTTTGTGGCCATACACTGAAAGTTTATTATTATAGAAGCTGTAGTGTACATAGTTAGTTGCACTACACATTTTACAATAATGCAAACCCAAGTTGAGTTTATTGCTCACACAACTCCTGGCAATATTATGTACCCACATCAATTAAAGGATGCTTAGACAGTTTTTATTGTTTGTAGATCAGAAAAAGAATCAGAAAGGTTCAGTATTTATTTAATAGCTGAAAGTTTTGGCTTCCTAAAACCTGCCTACTTTAAAATGAAGTGAATGAAAGAATGGATAAATAGTGTTTAGGTTTTGCTTTGAGCCAGTAAAAACCCATACCTCCACCAAATTAAAACCCAGTAGCAGAGATGTAATCGTATAAATTCCCTTAATTAACTGAAGTAACATGAAGATGGGAACAAAATGCATAAACTAAAATGTGGTTTATCCAGCAAGGAGTGGTTCTGTAGGTATATTTGTTTCAACACCATGCCCTTACTTTCTGGTGTGTATATGCTCACATAAATGTATGCATGTATGTTAGCCAATGTCTTTTTTTTTTTTTTTTATTTGTTTTTAAATTATTTTTCTTTCCCCTATTTTCCGTTCTTTTGACAAATCAATGGGTACAAAAACTGAACTTTATATGCTTTCATTATAACCAAGAATAGAGTAAATCTTTAATGACGAATCTTGTTAACGAATATGCAGAACACGGTGTTCATTGTTGCAGCGTTTTTGGCTAAATTAACTTGTAAAAATTAATCGTATTTAAAGCATGTATTTGTTATGAGCATTAAAGTGAGCTGGTAATCTAATTTCATGTCTGTTCATACTGTTCAGAAAGTATATTTACTGTAGTTATTAAAATTAAATTTTTTAGAACTTTTAACTGTTTGTTGCATAAATCCTCGTGCAACGACATTACTGGCCACCACTTTGATTTACTTTGACATAGGAAACTGAATGCTAAACTCTTACAAATCTATTTATAAGTACAATGTGATCTTTGTTTTTTTTTCCCTCAGTAAAAACAGAGCCGAGTGTTTGGTGTCTGTAGTTGCGGATCTAAGGGAAGCTTCACCTGGAGTTGTGAAATGTCTGGCTGATATTCTCTTCTTGCTGGAGGTGATCAATATGACTTGTGATAAACAGCTCTGCTGAAACTCTTAATAGCATTGTCTGTGTAAAATAGTCATTTTTAATGCTTGAATGCTTTACAATCTCTCAGCAAGTTTGCTTTTCGGATTTAGTTTCTGTAAATTTAAGATAATTTTGTTTTAGCACAGTTTTGGAAGTCTTGAACCAGGAAAAACTGTTTTAACCTGGCTTTTTATCCTTTTTATATTTATTTTGTCTAGCCCCAGTGCTGAATAAAGACATGCTAATGCTCATTATGTATTCATTTTTTCCCCCTCAGTTACATAAGAGAAGTGTTCACACGGTCTATGTAATTCAGCCCAAAAAGCGGAATGCTCAGAAGCTGCTGCACAAACTGCTTAATTCCAAACGCTCCTCTCCAACTTTTAAGGTACAGAGCCTTTCCAGAGAAAGTTTGATTGTGATGAGTCATTGTATTCTGTTTGTCTTGCAACCATGTTCATTATTCAGATTTGAGCCAGCTACTCATTCGAATTTAAATATAAAATGTAATATTTAAAATAAATAATACTTTTTTAAAGGTTTAAAAGATTTCATACTTAAGTAATTTTCCAACTAAATCCAAAATAGGTCACATAACCTTTTCCGCCAGGTAATTGCTCCACATTATGGTCTTAACAACTACTTAAACTTAAAAGGTGTGATTTGTTAAAACTTGAGTGTTCAAATTACAGGCTACTGCTGACTAATTTTATAGCTACAATTTACAAAGCATATTCACAAATGTGTGTTATAGGGTTCAAGTGAAGGGTTGTGATCTTAAAATGAACATTTAGAATTTCAGGTGGTGGAAGTTCGTTAGTTAAGTATAAAGGCATTTATAATCTGCTTGTCTCATTAAAATAAAAAAAACTCTTCAAAATTAAATAGGATTTAAGATGATGAAGGTGTTAAAGTTGTGGGTACGCAGGTTGAATGTATAAGTGCCAGTTAGCAGTTTGTTTAAGGTCTGCTTTTATTAACTCGTTTGTTTTATGAGGACTGAAGCAGAATATGACATTGTTGCTTTTTGTTTCTGGGCTATGTATAATTCTCAATTCACTTTATTGTATTATTTTTTTTTTAAGAAATAAATGTTCCTCAATTTTTACATCAAGCATAGTGGGGCCTAGTGTCTTGATGTCCCTTAAACTTAAAATGTTTTATCTTAATTCCTTACTACTTAAATCACTGAGACAATTTGTTCTGTTAATTCGTTCTTTCTCTTAAGCGTATCTTTTTTTGTTGTGTAGCAAAACAAACTGGGTAGCTCCGGTTATTGAACAGCTTAATGTAGAATCCCTTTTTACATTAGCTTTTTGTCATGTTTTCGTGCATTATTGCTATTCAACTTTAATATATGAAAAGTTAGTGTGATGAATGGAGAAGGAAGAGGTCTTCTGTTATAGTACAAGTAAAAAAAGTGAAATATTAAGTGTTACTGTATGTATGGCTTATTTTATATTGCATTATTTTTAGTGTACAGTATTAGACATTTACCTAAAGTGTATGTACTGTTAAGTGTATGCACTGTGAAATGTATCAGGTTTCTTATATGTTTTTATAGAGAAAATGCCTTATGAACCTAGAGCCACTCTTAGATTCTTGTGTCAACTTTGTGTTCATCATTTAGGTTTGGATGTCTACATTTAAGCATTGTAAATTAACCTGAAAGGGTTTTATTTTTTTATTATTATTATTTTTTTTTATGAAAGGCTACAGAACATTTTTAACATATGCTGCACTGGTTACACCGTTTTACTGTCCTTCTGCAAAGGTCATATCAATCCACATGCTGTTAAACATATTCCTCTTGAATGCCCAGTATTAATCAATGAAATAACATTCTGCAAAGCCTTTCAGAGACAGCACTGAACTTTTTAGATCACCTGAACCTGATCTAAATAAATTCTTTTTTTCAGTGCATTTTCCTTAAAGAAGTTTTTGAGCTTTGTAAGTTTGTGGATCGCAGCCAGCTGACCCCTAATCTGGGAGGCTATTTTATCTATAATCATGAAAGCTGGATCACATTTGTACAGGTGAGTGAGTGGCTTTTGAACATTGTTTTACCAGTATGTATTAGTCGTTTCTGTGGAATGTAAGCAGTTTGGAAGGGTTTCCTCCAAACCATATGACTTTCATTGCTTTAAAGTAATGAATGCAATAATTCACAAACAAGTCATGTGGTGTGTGTGTGGTGGGGCTGCTCATGATATTACTTAGTCTCTGGATCTGATTTTAAAAAGTGTACAACACTGGTGCTCTGTTCATTCTTATTAGCCTCTTTCATCCTGTTTGTTGCTGTTGCATTAAAGCATCCCACCAGTTGCAGCACTGAAATAGATCAATACCATATTTTGCCTACTGCATGTTCGTGTTTTAATGCTATACATATTTTGTAATTTACTGAAAACAAGTACCTGCTGGTTTAAATAAATAATGTCTAACAATAGGTTTTATTTTGGAGAGGGGTGCTTTGGGCTGTAAAACATTTCTTGGTGATGCGTGAACATTTTCATCCTGGTGTTGCACATGGCAGGTATTACATTCAAATCAGAATACTTTATTGATCCCCTAGAGGAAATTGCAGTCTGGAGATGCCTGTAGAAGCTGATGATGCTTAGTGAATGTCAAAACAAGTACTATGTTATAAAACTTCCTGTATCAGTTTACTTTTAGAGTTGTCAAATGAGACAGCCAGCTAAACCGGTTACACTGCTAAGCAGGTCCTCTTCCACTGCAATGTGCTTGAAATGAAAACCAATAGTTATTTACTTATACAGCTTTCACATGAAATCTGTCTGTCATGTGATTTTAGCCTTTTACTTGGAGTTGGTGTTGTGAAGTCACCAGTTGTAGCTGGTCCTTAAGCCTTTTTCAGTACAGTGTGGAATTTTGATGTAGTTAAATAAAATGCTTGACTGATTCCTACACTGTTGTACTGTTCACTGTAGCTTGGTCACATGCTATGTAATAAGAATTATGAATGTGTAACCTTATCCTGAGCTTTCATCTTCTCTCTCCAGATTTGATCATTGTGATCAGCCTTTGTGATTTGTGTTACCGTGGAGAAGCTCACTCACTTCAACAATCCTGTCATTACCCTCATTAGCACCTGAAAGCATCTCACCCTCATTTACTCAAACTCCTTTAACCCTTCTCCCACCGTGGCATTCCAAATCCTCATGTAGCACTAAATGTACAGCTTTAGTTCTCAGGGTTCTGCTTTCAGTTCATGCTGCAGGATTTTGACCTGTACTGGTACCTATAGCATTTTACAGTGAGGAAGCGGAGGGCTGTATTCAGTTACAGAAACATTTACTGTTTGATTTGTGGAGTAAATAATGGAGTTGTTTAAATATTAGACTTTCAGAAATATTTCTCCATGTTCTGAGACACAGATGTCACGCACAGCTCTGATAATGCTTTAAATGGTTTACTTTTTGTGTGTTTAGGAGATGGATAGTTTTGTACAAAACTTTGTTGCAGTGGTAAGGAAGTTGCCAGATTGCATTGCAGCCCTTCAGGAGTTTTCCAGACTTGTGCTTCCTACGGATTATGACACTCTCTCAGTCTTCTGCTCAACCAATCAGGCACAACTTGAGCACCTGCGCAGGTATCATCATTTTATCATTGTCTATTTTTTTTAAAACAAAATAGAAATGTAATGGTGCTTTTTTGCGTGTAGAGATCTAGGGCTGGATGCGTTGCTGAGACGGTGCGAGTGTGTATTAGGGAAGTTTCGTTGCCCTGAAAGAGATCAGTGTTATCAAGCCATGGTGGGAACTGTGCTGTTTACTCACACAGCACTTGAGATGCTGCACAACTATGACAGGTGTGTTTATATACACATACGAACTGGCACGGTCAGATACCTTTTCTCATATTAACACCACTGATGAACATTAAAGTTGTTTGTTCATATAGTTCTTTAAATAAAGCAATTTTAATGTGAAATAAACCGCTCAACTCTTAAGTGTGGCACAAGAACACTAACAGCAAGATGCAAACCATCCAGGCACACGCATTATTGTATTCATTTGGTGATGGATCCCAGGCAGGTGGTAGAGCTGTGTACAATAAATAATTTAGTTTATTAATAATAATAATAACTGTTTTTAAAGGTAAAAAGTAACATAGAAATGGTATACACTGAATATTTTTTGACCAGAATTATTTTTACCAAAATGGCTGAAAAAAAAATTTCAGTATTTGTTAAAATTTTATATTGCAGTTTAGAAATGTTTTTTTTTGGTTCTTTAAGTTAAAACTAAATATATTTGATCTAAATCTGTTTTGTCTATGCTCTAGTAAAACAAGTAGAAAATTAATAAAACCCTGAGAAGACACAGAATTGATAATATTTAAATTGCCATTTAATAAATACAATAAAATTGTATATAAACAAAGGTTTTTGGAAGCTGGGAATATTATTCTCCTATTACCTTTTTTATTATAACTGTTTAGGAAAAACAACCTTGCATTGCTCAAAATGCCTTGTAATGTGTCTGTATAAAGAACAAATGAGACAAACGGAATGGGAATTTTAATGGAAAAGCAGTGAGAAATTAACAAAACAGAATTAGAAATACTCAAAATTAATTTATAAATAAGTGGTAAAAATAAGCATAGGCTTGTGTTTGAATATCCATGAATGTCATTCTGTCACTTATTATTTTTCATGTACATTTAAATTTTATTCATTTCAAGGTGCATTACTGTTTAGAATGTATGCAGTTTTTTGCAAAACTTGAATGTGACATGGCATTGACTTTTAATGGTTTTAAACTGTCCCAATGTTCATGACAGTAAATGTAAGGGTTTTTTTGGCCACTATAATTTTATTTCTCAGGGGGGGTGTTTGTTCTCTGATGTACATTTTGCCACAGATTTAATTTAGTGTTGTGTTAATAGAATTAAAGCAGCTGTGGAGAAGGTGGATGTTTTGTGGGAACGCGTTTTTTCAAATGCTCATCTTCAGCTACAAATCCTACAACTACAGGGAGTCTCACAACAGGTAACTCAATTAAACCAACAAAGTGTAGTTGTGTAACACTTGCGCAATTTAGGTTAATTCTATTAAGTTACAGCAGATTCAATTTGTTTTTAAATGGTTACATTTAAACTCAAAGGCGGTGTACCCTCAATGGATTTTTAACCTCATAAATGAATACATAAACAATAAATGGCAATTACAATAGAACAGGAACACTGACAAAAATCTACGAGGTCTGCCTCTTCAAAAATAAAATAATACATCAAGGAAACTGCAAAGATCAAATTATATACAGCAGGTTCAGAATAGACCACTTGACTTACTCACAAAGACCTTTTATTAAAAGAAACCACAATGCACAGACTGCCATATACCAATATCCCATTGAACACATTCTGACCAAATGCCACAGAGAAAGAAACAATACACCTACCAATATACTAAAAGAAATCCTGAACCAAGCTAACCCAAAAACTGTTTTATAAGTCTGGGGAACTGTACATCTGAAAATGAAAATATAAAAATATGAATCCCTGTTTCCTGCAATGAATGCTATAGGTGTTATAAAAACACAAACAAAGGTGGCATTTAGGCCAAACAGTTCATTTTTTTATTTTTTGTTGTTGTTGAGTTTTTATTAAAAGAAAATTAACACTGTGCTGTTCAGTTCACAGTTTAGTTTAGCTAGTGGTTGATCCTTTGATGCAGCTGCTTATGTTCCTTGTTGTGATGTTTTTGTATGTGTGCATCAGGTACAGAATCAGATGCAGTGCATGCTGCAGAAGCTGCAGGAGAACAGATCAGAAGCTTTGCGGGACTGCAACAGATCTGAATCATTAAGAATAGAGTTTAGCAGCACCATATACACACCAGCTATGGTATAAGTACTTTCACTCACCACATCCACAAAACTGCTTCCTATTGGAGTCTCATACTTTAGCTTGTTTACATCCTTTACATGTATTTAAGGTCCTTATTTTAGAAGTTCTAGCAGTAGTCTGCAATGGATTAAGATTTATATCGAAGTAATCTAGAGAGGTGGAGATTAAGAAAGGGAAGGGTCTGGTTAAAAATCATCGCTTAACTGTGTGTTTGTGAATTAGGCGCTAATACACCGTGCTGAAGCAGTAGCACAGGCTGTTTCTGAATTGCTGATCCAAAAGGAAAAGACAGGATGGATAAAGAAATTGGAGACTCAGACGGTGGGATTCCGATCAGCAGTGGAGCATCATTACAGAGACCTAAAGTCCATTTGTAACTTTCATCAGTCTTATAATCAGGTACAACCCACATGTGGTGCTCATTAGAGAGATATCTGGTTTATAACTGGGTAAGCGAGTTAATTGTAATGTTTTGAGAATGGAGAAGACTGATGCATCCTATTATGTCACATTTGACCTAATCCTTCCATCTTTCTTTAGTTGGCACGGCAGTGGGATTACAATTCTTTACAGCATAAGGAAGAACCTACCAACTTGCCCTTTGACCTTCACATGGAGCGCAAGCTGTTTGGACATGCTCAGAAAAGTTCAAAGTTGATTTCAGACTGTGTAAATAAGAATCCCATTGACCTAAGAAAACTCAGTATTAAAGATCCTTTGCTAGTAAAGTTGGAAAAACCTCCTTCTCTTAGCTCCTTTGATTCGGGTTTTGATGGAGCAGGATGTGGAAATATTGAAGCAGGAAGTGGAAAATCTGTTACAGATGAGAGCAGGCCAAAATCTCACCTCCAGCTTGGTCATGAAAACGTTTCCAGTGTATCCGGGAGTTGTGATGAACTGAAATCTCCAGGAACGAGTATCCACATCATCCCAAATGTTAGTATGGACTCACTAAACTTGGCAATTACAGTAAAGCGCTCTGCAACATTGCCCAAAAATCCTTGGCTCAGTCTACCAGTTGACGATTTGGAGAACTGTTACACAGTTATCATCTCTCCCAGTTCTCCTATTCAGCATGGGGTGGTGCCAAGCTCCCACCAGCTCACACAGACTGATGGGAACACTTCTGATCAGGAGCGTGCCGACTGGAGTTCCATTCACAATGTTCTTTCTAGCACCTTAACCGACCCTGTGGGTGAGATGGAGCACAATGAGACTTTGCCCACTTTGCTCTGGGATTCCTATGATTTGCATGACCTCTCACTCCGCTCAGATGGGTGGGTGTGTACACTACAACTTTTGAGTTTAGGTGCATCCAGTCATCAATCTTCTAAACCCCATTGCTTGTTTTTTGTGTTATACAGTACCCCAGTGTGTGAGTGGGAGCTAAAGGAGCAGCAGGAGCTTAAGGCTGTGGAGGGATCGCTCAATCGTGCTGCAGAAATTCTGCAGGTAATACATGAAACTAAAAACATAGTAAAAAGTCATACAAACCCATCATTGGCTATTATATTTTAAATATATTAGGAGGAAGAAGGTGTACTGGCTCAGGAGAAGATTTTGGATGTCCTGTTGAAATCAGACCATCCAGACCGTCTGTGGCCATCATGGAAACTGGATGCTGACTTCCAACATGTGAAGGTTTATTGACAAATATTTGGTTGTGAGCGTGTTTACACCTCCAGCTTTGTTCTTTCACTTGTAAAATGTAGCAGAGAAATACCCTTTGCTGGTATTAATACAGCTGGACAAGTTTCCATTTAGTCATTTAGCAGATGCTCTTTTACAAAGTGACTTAAAAATGAGAGAACAGTTCAGTATTGAAGGAGAAGCAATTATCTGATCTGACTTCACAGCAAGTGCTTGTGGGAGAGATGTTTTCAGAGGTTTCTTAAAAATGCTGAGTGACTCAGTCTTATGGACCGTATCGGGGAGCTCTTTACACAATTTAGAAATGGTGAACAATATGGCGTGAGCATTAGCACCACAGTGGGGTTAACCAGGCCACATTCTAGATCCTACATCTCGGTTATGCTAGATATTACTACCAATGCTCAAACCAATTTCTGCCATGATAGTAACTCCAGTGTTGCCATTGTGTTAAAAGCATTGCAAGTGTTGGTGTGATGTACAAATGAGTTTTCTGCTGAGTGGAAGATCAGAATCCTTTTGAGCTGCTAATATTGCTAATCAGCATGAATGAAAATTCGGTACCATGTTGTTCTTTCCTTCCTACATTTCATGGTTCATTCGCTGTTGCAATCAAATGCAACCCATTGGATGGATTGTGGTGTTTGCAAGTACCTACAAAGCCGAGACTTGGCTCCTTTATTCTTTATCATGTCCTTGGAAATACTACTGATAAATTCACAAGAATATATTATATTTTATAGAATTCATTTCACATATTAATTTCAGATTTTTATTTGCCACAAAGCTCACAATATAATACATTTATTTTACATAGCCATACTCTAAAGCCATCAATAATTTAAAAACAATTGTGCTTCAACTTTCACTTTATCAAATTTTCCACTATAGTGCAGCACAGGTAGCTAGTTTTTTTTATATTATAAAAAAGTTCATGTGAGTTCAGTGTGATGTGAATTCATGTGTAGTTCAGTTAGCACAGCTTTTAGGCCAATTGTTTAAAAGTGTAGGTGTTGGTCTCTGCTCAAAATTGCTTGTGTCTTGAGGTTTGGTTTTGTGACTTCACTTAATAAACTTATGACTGTTTTACAGATGACAAGCAGTGAGTTAAATGAAGATGCTGTAATGGGATTAATGGTTGACTCCTCATCCTGTCGTGCAAGTGAAAATGATGTGCCACCTGAAACTTCAGTAATTTCAGAAAGTTTTGATACTCCAATTTCTGAACCAAGTTTAAGTTCATCAATTGATATTCTTCATCTTAAACCTGAAGCCAGAGGCGCAGAAAAAGCTGGCCTTCTGAATGAGTTAAAAAATATGAAGGTTCTTGAGGAGATGATCATTCAGGAGAGCATAAAAGTCAATGAACTAAGATCCAGTATATCTGAGGAAAGACCATCGTATGGAGACAGGAAGAGGTTTCTTGAGGAATTGGAACAAGAGAAGAAGGAAGTAGAGGCCATGGAGAGAAGTCTAAACAGAGAGATGAATAAAAACAAGCTAAAGAACTCCGATCAGAATTGCAAAGTTGTAAAGTGTGCCATCATGGGAAGATCTTCAGATGTAAAGAAGTTTAATGATGATCAAGCTCTTCTAAGGCGCTGCATAAGTTCAACACCAAGAACTAGTGTCCAAGTCCTTAATTTAACTCCTAAACCAACATATTTATTTAAAGAGGTTCATGCTTCTAATGCAGAGGCTCCAAATTGTATAATTAATAAAAATGTGATAAATATGAACATCGAGGAGGACGCAAGTGATTCCTCCATGTCCGCCAAATTGACCCTACCTTCGTCAATTGAGATCCTTCACACAGATCTTTACCTTGAGCGTATTGAAGACTTATCCTCAATAGCTTGTTCCACTAACCACCTTCCTGATGATGGCAAAGTGAATGAACTACAAAAAACTCTTCCAGATTATGCTAAAACTGATCAGGTTTTTTCAAAACTGCACCTTAGTTTTTCAGAACATTTGAAAATATCTGACAATTCCGAATTTAAAAACCAAGAATCAAATACTCAGATGCTGACATGTGAAAAAGCTTCAATGCCAGCATTTGATCCTGGAGGTCCAACACCACTCCCCAGACGTTCCCTTTACTATGCGACAAAACTATGTGAAAAAAACACAGGCAATTTAAATTATGATGTTTCAGATCTGGGGCCATCACCTTTAGAGACACCAGGTGCTCCAATACCCAAAGAACGTCAGAATCTGCAGTGCAAATTGAACAAGCCTCATCACCACAATAACAACAACAGCAACCTTGTAGACTTCACGATTACAGCAGAAGACATCCTGAAAAACTTTATAGATTTTAACACTGTGGAAGACCAGGTTAATGTAAACCAGGTGGAATCAGAGGCAGAAAATAATTTGTTCTCCAGAACGCCAACACCCCAACTTGAACTTTTGCAGAAACATGAGATTGAGGTCCCTCGAGTCAACGATGGTGGCAGTGATGTGAGAAATATTTGCAGATCTTCTGTGCTGTTTCAGAGCTTCACCAAAGAGGTTTGGATTGGATCGTAATTAAAACTGATCTAAGACATTTTAGTAGACAATGTGAAGATAAATTATGTTTAAATAATAAACACCAATTGCTGTTAGAAAGCTTATGTATTTTCTTGGATTGTGTGTATGTAGATGAGTGATTATCAGACGCCAGTGGTGTTGGATACTGGTTCTAGTTTAGTGAAAGCTGGATTTTCAGATCAGGATCTTCCTACCACTATTTTTCCCACTGTCCTTGGCCTACCAAAGTATGAGGTAACATTTTTATACTGCTGTAACAAGGTGTTTTAATGTTTAACAAGGTAATGGTTTTAAACTTAATATTGTCTCTAGTTACAACACATTCAATGTTTCTGTAACAAGGTTTAATTCTCAAACAAAGCATTTTTAAATGCTGTTATGACAAAATAACCTCTAAATAGGTCACTGAAGTTTTGTAATCAATGCCATATGTTCTCCACCTTGACACTGGGTCTAAGCAAAGTTTTAACTTAAAGAATTAAGTTTCCAAGCAGTGGTCTTGATCCATTGTGGGTTTTATTTTTTATTTTCCTTCCTTCTTATACAGGTTTTTCCCTGTACATCAATGGATTTTCTGAATTGCATTAAGTTTTGTTAATGCAAATCAACAGTTTCAGTGTGGCAGTTGAGTGGAGGCAGAATCAGAAATTGAGGTGGAACTTGATGAATTTTTGGTTAATCTTGTTTATTTTTACATTTTGATTGAACTTGGACCCAGCATGCCAAATAAAGGCATATGATTTCAAAATAAATTTAGTGATGTTGCTGTAATTGGGTAATGTTCTTAATATTGCTCTAAGATAGTTGGTCTTTTATAGCTGATGTTGTAACAGTCTTTAGTTTAATTACAATAATTTTGCTTGCTGTAAAGATCATTATCTATATACTGCAGGATTCGATTCTAAAATCCCACATCACTGGACAAAATGCACTTCTTTTTACAGGAGGTGATGAGTGGAGCTACAGAACGAAGTGTGTATATAGGACATGATGCCCAGCACATGAGGGGTGTGTTAACTCTTCATTACCCCATTAAGAATGGCATTGTGAGTAACTGGGATCAAATGGAGATGGTAAGTCAACTTTGTGACTTGTGCTCTGTTTTTAACACTTCTCACAGAACCAACAAAAATATTATGTTGAAAACACAGTCAAGAAGGTGGAGTTCAATCAATTAAGTTTGCTAAAATACAGACAGAAAATGGGTTGCACCCAATTACAACACTGAAATGCCTCCATTTCCCTGGCATTGGGTTAAATGCTCAAAATTGGGTGGAGGCTTGTTTTTTTTATTCTCTTGCATGTTTTTGTCTACGGTTAATGAAAAACATATTATAGGGGTAGCCTTCTGCTACAATCTGCAGCTGATATTGACTTGCATACTGTCCATCGGTCCGTTTGGTTTATGTTACAAGTTTTGCTTAGTAAGTTCACAAATTTTTAAAAAATTTGTTTTTTTCCCCCCAACAATATCGATCATTAACCTATTCCACTAATGGCAAGTAAAATGGAACACCCAAATCAACAACAAACTCCAAGAAATGAAACCGAGGAGTCTAAGAACAAATACTAGAAGTTATCCACACAAGAATGTGCAAAGGACACTCCCAGATAACACACAAACACTTGTTTACACATTTTTGACATTTTTACCAGGGAAAATACTGTATATAAAGACTTAACACACCTGAAGCTAGTACATCTTTATGTAGGAAAATAATAGCAAGATAGCACCCCACCATTATATAAACTTAGTGTAATGCTACATGCACGTCTCAAAAAAATGAGGGAACACCTAAAACAACACATCCTAGATCTCAATGAATAAAATATTTCTGTTAATCTTTATTTAGAGGATAGTGGAATGCGTTGGGAACAAAATATTATCAAAATGTAAATCTAAGCTATCCCATATAGGTCTAGATTTGGAATCTTACGCAACATCAAAGTGGAAAATAAAATGACTGGCTGATCAAACTTCAGTGGAAATTCCTCAAGACAAGTTCAAATGAGGCTCAGTAGTGTGTGTGACCGCCATGTGCCTGTATGACCTCCCTACAACACCTGGGCATGCTCCTGCTAAGGCGGAGGATGTTCTCTCCCACGGCCCCCACCATGGCTCCTGGTATACTGGCCTGTCTCCTGGTATCTGCTCTATGCTCTGGACACTGTGCTGACAGACAACAAAACTTCTTGCCACAGCTGGCATTGATGTGCTATTCTGAATAAGCTGGACTACCTGAGCCACTTCTGTAGGTTGTAGACATCGCCTCATGCTACCTCTATGAAGAGAGAACTGACAAAGTGACCAAAACATTCGCCAGAAAGGATGAGAACAGAGGAAAGGTGTGTGGTCACCACCTGCAGAAGCACATTTCTACCTGTTGTCTGTTCCATTTGCACAACCGCAAGTGAAATTGATTCACAATCAGTGTTGCTTCCTAACTGGAATTGTTAATTTCACACAAGTGTGGTTGAATTTGAGTTACATTGTTTGTGTTCCCTTCATTTTTTTGAGCAGTGTATAGAGCTGTAATTGTGCTAATGTGGCAAAAAACCCCAACTGTCATCCTCTATTCTTTCTACATTACCACCACGAACTGAAGGATAGTCCAAGCCTTTAGCAGATGCATCTGCACAGTTGGAATCCTTTTTAACCATCACATGTCAAGTTGAATTACCTGCTGCAATCATATTTAATACAAATTGCTGGAGTAATTTATTTCTTGTGCGTAGATCTGGGAGCATGCGTTTGATCAGCTCCACGTTTGTCCTGAGGATCACCCAGTATTGCTGACAGAGGGAGCCATGAGTACACGAGAGAACCGCCAGCGTTCAATCCAGATTATGTTTGAGTCCTTTAATGTTCCATTGACCTACAGTGCACTACAATCTGTACTTTCCCTGTACACTACAGGTAGAACCACAGGTAAGTATATGTGTATGTACACATACAATTGCACATGTAGCATACCTGTGCTGGATGCAGTTACTTAAAATCTTTGATGTGCATGTGTTTAGGTGTGGTCTTTGACTCTGGAGACGGTATGAGTCACAGTGTCCCTGTATTTGATGGTTACTGTTTACCTCATTCTGTTCAGCGCTTTAATTTGGCTGGAGCTGATGTTACTCTCTACCTAAAACAGGTATGTTTATTAAATTCCTTAAAAATAACAGCTTTTAACTGAAATTCTACAAATGCAGGCTTTATTGGGGTTAACGACATTACATCACATTTTTAATTTTACTTTATTAATTTTAAAACTGCTAGGGTTTTGCTTTATATTTAAATTTAGAGCCTTCACTATTTAAGATTCTGTTAAATCTTGTTTGTGTTGCCGTTAGCACAATCTGAGTCACAGTAGTAAGGTTCTGGGTTCAAATTTGGATTGTTAAAACAGGCCTTTTAGTGTAGGGTTTACATTTCTACCCATGTCCATTTGGTTTCCAAAACTGCTATCAAGTAAACTGAAGATCATTCAGTCTTAGAACATGCGCTTTGAAAACCCAAGAATTTATTTCTGTTACAGTGGTTGTAAGTGTAGTACAGTGAGGTGTGTGTGTGTGTGTGTGTCAGCTGCTGTTGGAGCAGGGTGTGTGCATGCGGACATCAGCTGAGCTGGAGATCGTACGTGAGATTAAGGAAAGATGCTGCTTTGTAGCTGGTAATTATGAAGTGGAACTTCGTGGTGGGGATGGAGCCAGTACACCTATGCAATACACACTTCCTGATGGACAGGTCATCTCCATGACAACAGAGAGGTTTAGGTAATGTTGAATCCTATACAAACTTGGATTTTAAATATTCTTAACTTGTGTGTAATACAGCCCAGTGTTTTCACTCTCAAAACTGAGTCTGCTTGTATTTTGTCTTGTACTTTATTGCAGAGCCCCTGAGATCCTCTTTAAACCAGAGCTGATTGGTCAGGATTACTATGGGATGCACGAAAGCATATTCAAATCTGTTCTTCATTCAGATATCGACTTGCGCAGGGATCTTATGGCCCACATTGTTCTGTCCGGTACATACAATTGCACACATTCAATGGCCACTTTATTTGAGACGCCTAACTAATGGTGCAATGACCCTAAATTCTTAGAATTTTTAGAATTACTTCAGTGTATATCTGTGCAGCTTCCGCTTGGTGTTGAAATCATTCTGCCAGTAATGAGCAAAACCTGTTTTTTTGTATTTCTAGAACCAATACATGACCATACAGACTTTTGAGTTGCTATAAAGGAATGCATGTTTGTGTAAATCCTACTGTACATTCATCTATCTATTAATGTCAGATCTAGGTTGTGCAAAATAGACAATATTTACACTTTACCAGACTGAATTGTTGCTAAGTAATTACAAGTTAATTGATAAATCTTAAAATTCCCACCTTATCAGAATCTTGCAACAGAAATCTTCATTTGTGATGCAGGTCTTATGTCCTGTAATTGTGAGTGAGCTGGTGTTCCTAATAATGTGGTCAATCACTGTACATATACATAAAATAAAGCAGTAGTTTGTAAATGAGCAATACTTAACTTTTTGTTGCAGGTGGAAATACTTTATTACATGGACTTCCTGAACGTCTACAGAAAGAGATCGCCCAAATAGCGCCTACAGATTTGGGTCAAAGGGTAAAAGTTATGAGTCCAAAGGATCGAGATTTCTCTGTATGGCGAGGCGGAGCCATCCTCGCCAGCATGCCAGGCTTCTCCTCTGCCTGGATTAGCAGAGATGAGTATGAGGAGTGTGGACCACAGATCGTTTTTAGAAAATGCTTTTAACAGAAACTGCGCTGTGTGTACTTTAGAAACTGGGGTTTATAAGAAGGGTGTCAACAGGTAGTGGGGGTGCTAAACCCTCTTATTACAAGCGTAAGAGGTTCCTGCTTAGAACTCGAGTTCAACCTTGTTTGTGTGACTACTTAAGTGTGCAATGTGTCTGGACAAAAACATCCAGTAAAGATTTTTTATCATTCCGTTTTAAAGCAGTTTCTCAGTTCCTTCTGTTGAATTACTCAAACAGAATTGTTCTGATTTACAGAGGACAGAACTGTAAGGCACAGTGTTGGAGAGCCTTTTTTTTCCCTCCCCTCTCTGGGGGTTGTCTTTTACAGTAAGTTAACTTAAGTTTTTTTTGGTTGGAAAGGTTTAAATTTGATGGCTATATTTTAAGTATCTTGGAGACTGTTTGTTTTATAAGCTCGCTGAATCAGTGACTTTATTCATGTACTTTCCACATGAGTAACTTGTCATGATTTACTTAATGAGGTAAGAAATTATATATAAGTTTTATCCTGAGGGTGTTGAATTTTTTTCTTTTACTGTATGATTCATGACTTTGAATGAAATCTAGTTTATTTTTTGTGGTTCCTTGTCAGAGTTTTGAGCTGCACATATATATTTTTATAATATTTTTCAAAAATCATATAAAAGTTTAATAATTATATCTTAACTAAATTTAAATGTTTCTGTGGTTTGGATTGTAAACTTGCAGACTTTCCTTTGAAACACAAAGCAAAAATAGCAAAAGTTTGACTTTAAGCTGTTCATATACTGATGCTGAACATTACTGGAAATGTGTGCGTGTAGTCATGTGATTGAATGAGAAATGGGCCTCTGGGTTGCTTTGATTTAATGGCTTTAATGTATTAATTTGATAGTTTTGATGTGCAACTAACATTCAATTAGTTTGTAGCTGTGAGGTTTTTCATGTAATGTTCAGGATCTGCAAACTGCAAAAACTCACATTATTTTGGAGGTCATTGCATATTTTTCTTTCCAGCAAAGCTAAATGTTTGAACTAATGGCCTCCTGTTAGCTACCCCTGTTGACTGTTGTCCATGTGTCTGGTGGTCAGTGTTACATGAGATGAAAATATTTTTAAAGCATTTACTCTCTGAACTTTTAGCATCTTTACTGTGACATAGTTTGCTTTTTAGTTTGCACATTTGATGTTTTGTACCTATTTTCACTGTGTCTTCACAAGGGTTAAAGTAAGGTGTGTATTTTTTCATTTATTTATTTTTTTGTGGTGAAATTAACACTGTTGTAAATGATGCAGATGAAATTCAGAGGGTAAAGTGGAGGTTGTTTTTAGTTGTGTCCTAAAATCTGCATGTTTATCAAACCAGTCCTGTGCAGCTGTGTCAGTTAACCTATTTTTAAATAATAAATATTTAAAATTTAAATGATTGTGGTTAGATTTCTGCAACTATGCCGGGAATAGTGGGTGTGTATGTCTGATCTGTGTACACATGTGGACAATTGTTAGTACGCCTCAATTAATGAAAGAAAAACCCACAAAATACTTAAATCTGCCAAAATTTAAAATGAACAAACGAAAGTCAGACATTGCTTCAACAGAATTATAAAAAAAAAAAAAAACTAGTGCCTTTTTAAAGTATTCACACCCCCTTTGTTTTTTTTACATTTTTTTTTACACAACCTGGAATTCAGAGATTATTTAAGGCTCTGCATCATTTAATTTACAGATCATGGCTTGATCAAGTTTGAACATTTGATTTTTCTAAATTGTGAAGCAAACAAAATAACTGAACTTCAGATTGCATAACTATTTACCCACCTTAAGTCAGTACTTTTTAGCGCAATTACAGCTGCAAGTCGCTTTGGCTAAGTTTGAGCTTGCCACTGGGCTTTTTGCCCATTTCTCAAGACAGAACTGCTCCAGCTCAAAGTTAGATGGTTTCTGCTGGTGAACAGCATGCAATCTTCAAGTCTGACCTCACAGGCTCAATTGGATTAAGGGCTGGACTTTGACTAGGCCTGTCAATATATTTACACGTTTCCTCTTAAACCACTCTAGTGTTGCTGTAGTGGTATGTTTTGGGTCATTTTCCTATTGGAAGGTACATTTCTGTCACAGTCTCAAATCACTGACCGACACAAATAGGTTTTGCTCAAGAATGTCCCTGTATTTAGCACCATCCATCTTCTCCTAAACTCTGACCAGTTTCCCAGTCGCTGCTGCTGAAAAACATCCCTACAATGCCTGGGCATGCTCCTGAGGAGGCAGTGGATGTTCTCTTCTATGGCCCCCTCCATGTCTTCTGGTGTTCAGGCCTTTCTCCTGGTATTTGCTCCATGCTCTGGTCACTGCTAAAAGACACAGCAAACCTTCTTGCCGCTTCTAGCCATGATGTGCCATCCTGAATAAGCTGCACTACCTGAGCAATTTCTGTAGGTTGTAGACATTACCTCATGCTACCTCTGGGGTGGGAGAACTGACAAAATGCAAAAGTGGCCAGAACATCAGCCAGAAAATATGAGAACAGAGAAAAGGTCTGTGGTCACCACCTGTAGAAGCACTCCTTTATAGGGGTTGTCTTGCTAAGTGCCTCTTATTTCTACCTGTTGTCTGTTCCATTTGCACAACAGCAAGTTAAATGGATTTACAATCAGCGTTTCTTCCTAACTGGACAGGTTGATTTAACAAAAGTGTGGTTGACTTGGAGTTACATTGTGTTGTTTAGGGGTTCCCTTTATTTTTTTGCAGAGTATATGTCAAAAACGTGGTTTCACAAGGTTGCTGCTCTAAATTACCCCTCAATGGTGTGTGCCTAAATGATGGATTGGCTCCCTGGCCTGGGTGTATCTGCAAATATGATAAATGTTCGCTGGGTGGGACTCCCACGATCATAGTGGGAGAGCGAGTAGGAATTAAGTGAAAGCTATTGAATAGATGGATTGCTATAAACAAAAGCTGCTTTATACATGTCTTTTTTTTCTACAATATGCATATTTCGCATTATATTTTTCTCCTAAAAAATTTAATTGTTTTAAAAAGCTTTATTAATAAGTTTATTTTTGTCGTTCGTATAATTGTGTGCAGTTTTAAATGTAAAGGCCAAATGAAACCACACAGATCACATGATGAAATTGTCGCGCGCAAAATACGTCATCAAAGCGCCTCGAAAAAAATAAGTTTGATGGCGGGTAAAAACCGCCAAACATAAGTGGATAAAAGGTCGAGAAACAAATGAAGTTTTTAAGTACTGTAGCAGCGCATTTCTTAGTATGATGGGTTAAAACTACAGATGAGAGAATGACACAGTCCGTTGTTGTTCAAGGTAAGTTAAGAGAAAATAAAACCAAACTTGCATTTGTAATGTCTGTCATTATTGGTAAATCAATTATGTAATACGTAACGATAATCATAATGAAGTTTATCACTTTGTTTGTTAGAATTTTATATTTGAATAGTATAACAGTCGGTGCGTCTTTGGTTACCATGGTAACTAACTTCATTGTCACAGTAGTGACATAGCATTTACAACATTAGTGGCTAGCATCAGACAACTAAAATACTTTTCGAATAATTCGTAATACAGTAAATACTTGAAACTCTACTAAACATTGAAATAATAATAAAAAAACGATGGAATGTAAGCCAAATGTTACCTGTAGCAAAAAAAATGTTTAAAAGTACATTTATATTGTAATAAATTTCATTTTGCACTTCCTACAAAAGTCCATAATTATTTTCTTTACTAATGAGATTGAAGTGGTTCAAATGTTGGTTGTTTATTTTCCACAAGCGGTCAATATAGTACATACTTTTTTTTAAAAATAGTTCATACCTTTTGTCGTCTGATCCCTATTTTAATTTCTTGTGTATTTGAATTTTAGGCTTCTTTTCTATTGGTTGGATGTAGTTTGTTTTTTTTATCACTGTTAACAGTTAACAGTAATAACTATTATTAACATTTTTATTCAGAAAACGTTTTAAGGATATTTTCATGAATACATTACAGCAACATCGCAATAATGTGTTTGGTGTAAGATATAGTCAGCAGCTCTGATAATGTCTATGACTAATGATTCTTCATATTTTGTGATTAGTGGGTCAGTGTGGTAACCAGGTGGGATGCAGGTTTTGGGATCTGGCACTCAGAGAACACTCCCACATTAACAAGGTAAATTTATATTTCTAATTATTATAGATTGATAACCACACTGTCGATTATTATTGGAGTTCTTACTTTCTGTTGAAACCAGTGGTGACATTCCACCCTTTTCAATCAGTCCTCACTGAGTGGAATATGTTTACCTGCCTGCTTATAATATTTCAGAGAAAAATATATAATAATGATGAATGTTTATTAAACCTGTTTAAAATATTGTTTTGTGTATGTTATTAACTCGACATGTAAACAGATTTGTGTTTTGTTAATCCCAATTTGTTGATATATTACAAATGAAGGATATTTGATGTTTTTCCTGATATTACACTAGTGTGCGGCAATGAAGTAAAAATGTTTATTTTTTACAGAAAGGAATCTATGATGATGCACTGAGCAGCTTTTTTAGGAATGTAGATCCAAGGTACACTTAAAGCTCTAATTGCTGTTTAATGTTGAAATAAACTTTATTATATTAAAAAGCAGCAGTGCAATTTTTTTTGGTCATGTGTGCTTGTGCATGTATATTTGGTTGCACACATCTGTAATTGTGCACGTTTGTGTCCTAGCTTTTGTTCTGTTGCAAGCATAACTTTACAAGGAGTATTTAAGTTAGTGTATAATCATATTTTACCTCCTTGTGGTAAATGACCAAAAATGGTCTAAATGGATGCATTATGTAAATTATATTTACAGATAAGTCTTTTGTGTTAATTTGTGGTGCTGAAGTAATATGTTTGAACAGGAAAAATGATAAATGCTGTGGTGTGCCAGGAAACAGGATTACATCATTAAAAGCTCGAGTAAGTCTTTATCAGGAAAACAATTAACAACAATAATGTGCATGTAAGGGTTGCATGGAGGAAATTGCTGCTGTCCAGAAAGAATATTGGTGCATATCTACAGTATGCTAAATATTGTATTGTGGACAGATTTGGTTTAAATAAGAAGTGGTATATTTGCAAAAAGACAATGGCATATAATCTCATCTGTAAAACAAAGGAAACTTGAGCTGTACTAAAGTATTAAAGCTGTTTTCTATTTAAAAAATGGAGTTCACACCAAGTGCTTAAAGCACAGGTTCATATACTTTTGCCCCTTGCACACAAGTCATTGGATATTATTGGCAAATAAGAAAGTTTAATATATGTTTTAATAGATCTTATTTACTTGTATGAAAGTTTATGTAAAGTTTAAAATCTTAATTTCTGCATAAAGGCTTCATTAACTTTTAAGCTGCTCTGTATAAGTCTAGGCAGTAGTGATTTCAGTTCTTATGTAAATCTTGAATTTGTCTCTAGGCAGTGCTGATAGACATGGAGGAGGGTGTTCTCTCTCAGGTCCTGTGTGGCCCCCTGCAGCATCTTTTCAGCTCCACTCAGCTTATTAGTAATTCATATGGCTCTGGTAACAACTGGTATGATGCTCACAAGTATTACTTCACACAACGCAGCGTATTATTGCTCATGTACCTACTCACACACCAGTTACTAGCCAGAACTTATTTCTGCTATGGTAACCATGAAGAGTTTATCAAATCTTGATATGAGAGAGTGTGTGTGTGTGTGTGTCTGTGTGTGTGTTCAGGGCAGTGGGTCATCATACATATGGTTCAGTGTATCGTGAGCAGATTGTAGATAAAATTCGGAGAGCAGCAGAACATTGCGATTGTTTGCAGTGTTTTCTCGTCATTCACTCGATGGGAGGAGGTAAAGTAAAATAGTGTTAAAGCTCTTTAATGATCTGTTTTAGGAATTTTGTATAGTAGTTCATTAGGGGGCTGTAATTGCTGTGCTATGTCTTATGACAGACCTGTCCCAATATGCCCGCGGGCCGATCCCAAACAAGACTTCCCTTCCCAAAATAAATAAATCATAAAAAAAATATAATTCCGCCTTTTAAAACATGATGGCAGCATCATTCTAATACTATCTGTCTGCCTTTGAAAATTGAGGACATATCAGAAATTCAAAGGCAGAGGAGTGGTTTATGATTATTTATTTGGGCATCTCCACTTCTTCGCTTTCTTTGCTATCTTCACTATCGAATTTGGCTATCTTTGCAAAAAGATACTGTCTTAGAAATTTACTTAATAGATGAAGTCCAATTCCTGACAATCTGCCTCTTGTTGGACCTAGCACTTAAATGGTTAAACTGACATTTGCCTAAATGTAAAAGCATTAAAGCTCTGGTTATTGAGATTTCACTCTTATTTGCTGTTTGTCTTTCTTTTCTAGGAACTGGTTCTGGTTTAGGAACATGTGTGTTAAAACTTTTGGAGGATGAATTTCCAGAGGTCTGCCGAATTGTAACAGCTGTTTATCCCTCTACTGAAGATGATGTCATTACTTCCCCATATAACAGTGTTTTGGCTATGAGGGAGCTTACAGAGCATGCTCATTGTGTCCTGCCTATTGAGAACCAGGTGTGTAAAAGCAAAAAAAGGGTAGTGAACAGTAATCAGGTTAATCTTATCTAGTTGTTTGTAACTGTACCACTAAATGATACAGCTGTTTAATAAGATGGGTTTTCAATGCTAAATACCTGGGTAGCTCAAATTGGCTTTATCAGTTAATTTCTCAAACTCATTGCAATGTTGGGAGAGGGGAATATACTGGACAATGCATTTAACTAATCGTAAGTGCTATTAATGAAAGACCAGGTGTCACTGAAAATGATACATCCCATTAATTATTTTAAGGACATCCTTTATTGCACAGACTCAAAGGAACATGCACATGTAATGTATTGCTTGTGCTAAAAGTGTGAATTATTGTGCATGTTTGTTTCAGTCTCTGATGGACATTGTCAGTAAAATTCAGCTGATGACTCACACTAAAAAATCAGGTGCTGCCATTAAGAAGGACTGTACTATTATCTCTGGAAAAGGTGGCATAACAAAAGAGGAGAAGCCATTTGATGCCATGAATAATATTGTGGCTAATCTGCTTCTTAGCCTCACCAGGTACTTCTAAAATACTACCAAAAATATTTAAATAACAATCTACTATTGTAAATTTTAGAGGTTAAAGTAATTTTAATTGCTGATTAAACATACATTTTAGACACTACTCAATACTGCAGCTCAAGTTCAGTATAAAAACTGAAAGGCTTTAATCTTTAGCTCTGTGCTCTCTGTGCAGCTCCGCACGATTTGAGGGTTCTCTCAATGTGGATCTGAATGAGATCGCTATGAATCTGGTGCCATTTCCGCGGTTACACTACCTGGTCTCCAGCCTAACACCATTATACACACTCGCCGATGTTAATATTCCTACACGGAGGTAAACACACACACATGCACAGAAAGACTTAAATGCTTTGTTGACTAGATACTGAATCTCTCTCAGCGCTTTTTCATTTTTAATGTATCCCAAGTAACAAAAGTAACATTCCTTGTTAGTTTATTATGTAAGCATTGTTATGTTCTCCTACTTTATAAGTTGTATTCCTGCCAGCATATTCTCAAATAAGTTCTATTAAATGCTAAATAAGTTAACATTTAACTAACTTATTGAAATTTGTTTTTGAGAAGATTAGGGAGAAAAGTGATGACTTGACGATACCAGGACATATTCTTACCTTGTGCACAACTTACTTCAACTCTCACATGCGTGTGTGTGTTCAGGTTGGATCAGATGTTTAGTGATGCATTCAGTAAAGACCACCAGCTGATAAACGCAGATCCCCGGCATGCCATGTACCTGGCCTGTGCTCTGATGGTCAGGGGTAATGTGCAGGTGTCAGATCTGCGCAGGAACATTGAGAGGTTCTACTTACCCCTGTTCTACTCTGTTTGGTTTGTTCTTGTCTATTACTGACAGCAAGGCTGCAGTCACCATTTTTCACCATCTACAGGGCCTTGCAAAAGTTTTCGCCGTCTTGAACTTTTCAACCTTTTGCCACATTTCAGGCTTCAAACATAACGATATGAAATTGTTTCTTTTTTTGTATTTACCAATAACTGAAACACAATCGTGAAGTGGAATGAAATATATTAAATATTTTAAGCTTTTTTTTGGAAATAAAAAAACGAAAAGTGGGGCTGGCAATATTATTCGGCCCCTTCACTTTCAGTGCAGCAAACTCACTCTAGAAGTTCAGTGAGGATCTTTGAATTATCCAATGTTGACCTAAATGACTGACTGATGATAAATAGAACCCACCTGTGTGTAATCAAGTCTCTGAATAAATGCACCTGCTCTGTGATAGCCTCAGAATTCTGTTTAAAGTGCAGAGAGCATTATGAAGACCAAGGAACACACCAGGCAGGTCCGAGGTACTGTTGTGGAGATGTTTAAAGCCGAATTTGGATACAAAAAGATTTTCCAAGCTTTAAACATCTTAAGGATCACTGTGCAAACAATCATATTGAAATGGAAGGGTATCAGACCACTACAAATCTACCCAGACCAGGCCCTCCCTTTAAACTTTCAGCTCAAACAAAGAGAAGACTGATCAGTGATGCAGACAAGAGGTCCATGATCACTCTGGATGAACTGCAGAGATCTACAGCTGAGGTGTGAGACTCTGTCCATAAGACATCATTTGTACACTGCACAAATCTCGCCTTTATGGAAGAGTGGCAAGAAAAAAGCCATTTCTCAAAGCTATCCATGAAAAAATCTTGTTTAATGTTTGCCACGAGCCACCTGGGAGACACGCCAAACGTGTGGAAGAAAGCGCTCTTGTCAGATGAAACCAAAATCAAACTTTTTGGCTACAATGCAAAATGTTGTGTGGCGTAAAAGCAGCACAGCTCATCACCCTGAACATCATCCCCACTGTCAAATGTTTTGGTGGCAGCATAATTTTTTGGGCCTGCTGTTCTTCAGCAGGGACAGGGTAGATGGTTAAAATTGATGGGAAGTTGAATGGAGCCATGTACAGGACCATTCTGGAAGAAAACCTGTTAGTCTGCAAAAAACCCAAAACATAAAGCAAAATCCACAATGGAATGGTTCATAAAGAAGTGTATCCAGGTGTTAGTCAAAGTCCAGACCTGAAACCAATCGAGAATCTGAAAACTGCTGTTCTCTGGGCTTAAGCTCTTTTGCAAGGAAGAATGGGCAAAAATTTCAGTATATCGATGAACAAAACTGAGAATTCAGAGCCTCACTGAATCCCAAAGTACTCATCCCCCCAGTTTGTAAAATAAATAATGTAAATCTACTCTCCTAATGTGGAATTTTAACTTGAGAATCTCGATATATACATAAAAGTACAATGCTGATATTGTGTTTAAAACTTATGTTTGGACTTTTAGAAAGTATACACTATATATGTATTTAGCAAATTCTTTGTATTTTGTTCAAATACAAACATGTTATAATTGTATTTCTCTTATTTTTTTTACCCCCTGTGAACTCTCTTTGAGTCAGACTAAGACCAACACTATCATTTGTGAAATGGAATCAGGAGGGCTGGAAGACAGGGGTGTGCTCTGTTCCTCCTGTGGGACACACACACTCTCTCCTGGCTTTAGCCAATAACACCTGTGTTACTACATCATTTATTGAGCTGCGTGAGCGATTTCTTCGTCTCTACCGGAAAAAGGTAACTTGTTTGGTTTTCTCACACCTGAAGTGGTCAGGGGTGTTGTTATTGTCAATAATGTCACAGCTGGTCAGTCAGCTCAACAAATTAGAGGACAGGCTCAACATGTTTATAAAGTGTAAAAATCTTTACGAACGCATGCACATGTTTTGCTTTTGCACTGATTGAATTCATTTTGGAGAGCAATATGGCCAGTGGTGGTATTACTCTACTTCAAAAATGTGTTTGGTGTAGAGGCTAACCAATCACCTATAACTATTTATTACCAACTGTTACGATTAAAGAATATTATAAATGCCTTTCTCTTCAATTAACAAGACATCTTATATGTCTACATAATAAATACCAATAATGTCTTTCTTTGTCCCTCTCCTTCTGCGTGTGTTATTGTAGGCTCACCTGCACCATTACCTGCATGTAGAGGGGATGAGTACTTTGGGATTCAGTGAGGCTCTGAATTCTCTTTCTGATCTGATCGAGCAGTATGATGCACTTCACTCCTCCTCTACCACCGTTACCCATGATGTGCCTCGTCTCACTATTGCCACATAGTCATATTAAAACTGCTCTATCCAGCTCTCTGCTCTTTGCACAGTTTTTTCTTATAAGTAAAAAATATTTACATTTTGTGTTCTGATATACAAAATACACTGTTTAAAAAAAAATAAAGGGAACAATAAGATAACACATCCTAGATCTCAATGAATTAAATATTTCAGTTGAAAATCTTTATTAAGTAGATTGTGAAATGCGAGAGAACAAAATAACAAAAATAATCAAAATGATTATCCCATGGAGGTCTGGATTTGGAATCATACTCAAAATTAAAAAAGTACAAAATCAAATGACAGGCTGATACAACTTCAGTGGAAATTCCTCAAGACAAGTTCAAATGAGGCTCAGTAGTATGTGTGGCCTGTATGACCTCCCTACAACGCCTGGGCATTCTCCGGATGAGGTGGTGTATGTTCTCTCCTACGGCCCCCTCCATGTCTTCTGGTGTACTGGCCTGTTTCCTAGTATCTGTTCCGTGCTCTGGACACTGTGCTGACAGACACAGCAAACCTTCTTGCGACAGCTCACATTGACGTGCCATCCTGAATAAGCTGCACTACCTGAGCAACTTGTGTGGGTTGAAGACACCGCATCATGCTACCTCTATGGCAAGAGAACTGACAAAATTCAAAAGTGATGAAAACATCAGTCAAAAAGGATGAGAACAGAGAAACGGTCTGTGGTCACCACCAACAGGAGCACTCCTTTATAGGGATTATCTGTTCCATTTATACAACCGCAAGTGAAATTGATTGAAAACTAGTGTTGCTTCCTAACTGAACAGGCTGATTTCACAGAATTGTGGTTGACTTGGAGTTACATTGTGTTGTTTAAGTCTT
>JAOUQT010305210.1:0-15577 GCA_025769995.1 Xyliphius kryptos | reverse complement strand
ATCAGGAGCATGTCCAGGTGTTGTAGGGAGGTCATACAGGCACGTGGAGGACACACACACACTACTGAGCCTCATTTAAAGTTGTCTTGAGGAATTTCCACTGAAGTTGGATCAGCCGGTCATCTGATTTGAAGTAGGATTCCAAATCGAGAGGGGGGGGTTCCCAATGTACATCCAGGGGAGAACATTTCGGGCGATTTTCTTGAATCCATATTTTGTTTTTAGACTGTGGGAGGAAACCGGAGATCCCAGAGGAAACACAGGGAGAACATGGAAACTCCACTCAGTTTAGGATTGGATCCTGGACCCCACCAACACCGCTACGGCACCATGGCATCCCACTTGTCCATGTTTTTAGCTCATTATCCATCCATTTATAATCTTCCGCTTAATCCTCCACAAGGGTCGCGGTGGGGTTCCCCATGCCCATCCAGGGAAGAACATCTCGGGCACTGGGCAGATACACCCAGGAGAGGGTGCCAATCCATCACTGGAAACACATCCACTATACGGGGCAATTTAGAGCATTCGATTTACCTGGAATCAATGTTTTTGGCCTGTGGGAGGAAACCGGAGAGCCCGAAGAAAACCCACACGGACACGGGGAGGACATGGAAAGTCCACTCAGATCGGGATTCGAATCAGCACATTATTTTCCACTTATTCCTATACAATAAATTGCAGGGGGGGGTCCCATGACCATCCAATGGAAAACATTTTAGGCGCTGGGCACACACATTATATAGGGACAATTTATATTCGCCAATTCACCTTGAATCCATGTTAAACTGTGGGATGAAAACCGGCGAACCTTGAGGAACCCACAGGACCATGGACAGAACATGGAAACTCCACCCAGATTGGGATTCGAACCTGGATCACTAGCGAGGAGCACTGTGCCGCCCCTATTAGCATATGCGCTAAAAAGACCAAGTTCTCCGCGCGTCGGCCGCTTTGTTACAGGATGTCATAAATCTCCCATGAACCCAATTACCCCAAGCCCTCAATGAAACATGGCTCCTACAAGTGACGAGGTTGTCTGCTATTAAACGAAGCCCAACCTTAACCCAAACTGAGCTAATGGCCCGAACGCCAATCAGTGCGAGCTTTGATATAGTCCTGCACCCTCCGCTAACAAAAGCCTGTCTGTTCAGCAACGACTCCAATCCAACGGACGCGCGGCCCGAGAGAAGTGTTAGCTCAGCACTTAGCACGAGTCACACGTGTGGAACCAGTTAGAGCGATATTCATGAGCCGATGGAGTCTGACTCCGTAAACACGTACTCCGAAAGACGTCTCACGAGTCCACCTTTGTCCGTCGACTTGTTTTATTTTATATCTTATAAAAAACACCAACGTTGGAGAAGGGAAATGGGAAACCTTAGCTAGCAGGTTAAAAAAAAAAGCAACGAGAGGTCACCTTAAACGCCAAGGTGCGCGAGGGAGCGCAAACCAGATGGCGAGATTTGATTGAGGTTGATGTTTGAGCCTTTCATACCGCGTCCGTCGACGTGAGCACCACCAGGTCGTACAATGGAGCGGTTGTATTCTAGCTCTTGTAGAAGCCGCTTGTTATTGCTGCTCTCCAGCCCCAACCGCACACTTGTGTTATTATAGGTTGGATTCTTAGATGGTTTTCAGATTGCGATTGACGTTTGGTGTATTTTTTCGCCTTCGGGTTTCAGCACCATGACACGTTACAGTCCTGTGGCTTTCGGTCTTACCATCTTAATTTTTCCATTTCGGTTTATTTATAGAGAATGAGACACCGAGTGACTGAATCCCCATCTTTTGGACCATTTGGACCCTGTTTTCATCTTAACTATGAATATATGACTGGAGTGCTGCTGGACGACTTGAGTCATTTGATCACTAAGTGGACGCTTTTATCCAAAGCATTGGGTTGGGGGTACTGGGTCAGCCATAATACAGCACCCATTTAGAAACAGTGGTCAAGGACCTTCTTTAAGGTACATATGGACATCTAGCAGACGCTTTTATCCAAAGCGACTTACAAAGAATCCCAAATTTGTTGGGGTCAGAGCACAGGGTCACCACAGCATCCCTGAAGCAATGTGGGTTGAGGACCTTGCTCAAAGACCAACATTGGTACTGTTAGTGGACCTGGACCAGTGGAGACTTCATTGGACTTTGGAGATAAACCCCCAAAACCCTGACATAATGCAGTGTTGAAAATTGCGCATTGTACCTCATTGTCCAGTGGTTCAAGTTTGGGACCATCCATCCGAAAGTTGGTGGTTCCAAACCTTCAGTCCACCAAAGCAGCCAGTGCTTGGACTGGAGCAAGACCCTTATTGCTCATCGCTCCCCCCATCTCACCCCCACAGGGTGTAGCCTTGGGACCAAACTGTCCTTGCGTAAACCTGTTTGCTCCCCGGGGCACGGTATACGAGTTTGCCCAACACTCCGGTGTTTACTAAGTGTGTGTATATATGTGTGTCTAACAACACAGGTGGGTTCAACGTGGAGGGATAGAACAGAAGGCGGGCGGCACATTTGCTTAGCGATGGGGATTCCCAGTTCGAATTCCAATCTGGGTGGAGTTTCCATGTCCTCCCCGTGTCTGCGTGGGTTTCCTCAGAGTTCTCCGGTTTCCTCCCACATTCCAAAAACATGAAGGTAAATTGAATGCTCTAAATTACTCTGTATAGTGTGTGTATGTGTAAGTGAGTGAGTGTGTACCCAGCGATGGATTGGCGCCCTGTCCTGGGTGTTTCTGCCCAGCGCCTGAGACGTTCTCCCTTGGATGGGCATGGGGAACCCCCCCGCGACCCTCATAAAGGAATAAGCGGAAGATGAATGAATGAATGAATGAATGCTAATAAAGATGGAAGTCATACATCATCCCATGAAAGACCAACAACCCTCCACCCAAATAATAATAATAATAGGTCATTTTGCCAACGCTTTTATTAGAAGCGACTTACAGCTACCCCAACTTGATGGGTGGGTCCAGTACTCAGGGTTATACAGAACCCTGGAGCAATGAGGGTTAAGGGCCTTGTTCAAGCAACCACAGTGGTAACTTCAGAGGACCTGGGATTGGAACTCTTGGCCTTCAGATTGATAGCCCAACACCCTAACCTCTGAGCTACCACTCCCAAACACACGTTTTAAGTAGACTTGTCAGTAGGGGGAGGGGCTCGGTGAAGGAGTAAGTAACAATGTGATTCACTGTTGCCAACTTTTCTGGTGTTATTGGAGACACACATTTTCTAGTTTCTGCCATAAACCCCGTTCCACAACACTCTTAGTGCTCAGATGCACAGTCAGAGCACATTGCTGTACATCCACATTGTTTTTTTGTTTTTTTTGTTTTTTTTAACAAGCTGTCACTTCCTAAAATAAATAAATGACTCTAATGCTTTGTCTAGACCCACATTGCATTATTTATTTTTACATAAATTGCATATACATTTTTTGTTATTTAGCTAAATGTTTGGCCTATTACATAGTAACACACACCATGGATGAGGTAAGTGACTGACACTGTAAGATATATGCATTTATATTCACATCCTGCTCCATCATTTAGGGACGGGTCAGTGGTAGCTTTGAGCATGTGCAATTCAGTTGCAGTTTGGACATAGAGTGATGGTAGTCTGCTCTGAGCACTTAAATTGTTGTGGAATGGGGCTTAGGGACAAAAACATGTGTCTCTAAAAGTTGCTAGATTTATCACTAGTCATGTTAAAAAAAAAAGTCCAGAGGGTCTGAAAAGTAGTTAGGCAACAGTGGGAAGGCACTCTGCATCCATAGCATCCAGGTGTCCCAGTTGATGGGGGGACTTATTCTAACTTTTACTCGATTTTTATAAATTACTCACACTCTTGTTTCTCAAAATATAAAAGCCCACACTATCCTAACCTGATGGTCTAATTATATAAACCCTAATGCTATTTAAGATGTAAGCCCCATACAGCATCCCCATGGAACACCAAATCCACCCCAGGAACCCATGCTCTAAGTAGACTTGCCTGGTTGGGGAGGGGCTCCGTGAACGAGTGACAATGTGATTAACTGTACATGAAAAAACGTGCAAAGCAGTTGCAAGCTAACGTATAAAAGGCAGAAGTCCTCTGAAGCCAATGATAAACAAAAAATAAAACTTAAAGAAAGTCTTCAGAAAGAAAGAAAGAGTTTCCAAGTACTGTTAAATACTAGCTTGATAATGTTTAATAATATAATAAAACGTGACCCAGATAGCAACAAAAATACTAGCCCCACCTTGGAGAACAGTGCAGATTATATTTTGCTGGAACAATGTGTTTGGCTTCACTTTCTGAAGGTTGGACAATGGTTGGCATCAAAATAGAATCTTTTATCCAAAGTTGGCTCCATGTTGGTCTGTGGAATACACAGACAGGCCTACTATAAAATTTTAAAACAAAATTATATCTTCATATTCTATAAACAGCAATATTGTACAGTCTATGTCAAGATTAATCACTAATTTTTGCTCCAAAATAAATGAATTAATTCTACTGCATGTTCTATTTCTGAGCATGAAAAAGCAGCAACAGGTTTTTGGCACCCAATAATGATATTTAAGTAGCCACTATGAGTTCCAGCCATCCATTATCACTATCACTTGATCTTATACTGGGCTTGCGGGGGACGGGGGGTGTTCCCCATACACATCCAGAGGAGAACCTTTCGGGCGCTTACATCCAGGACAGAGGGGCATTATAACTCACATACACAGAAACACACACATGCAAATTTTACCTTAAATCCATGTTTTTGAACTGGGGGAGGAAAGCAGAGAACCCAAAGAAAACTAATGCACACACATGGATAACATGAACAACTCCACCCAGATTGGGATTCAAAACTAGATCCCCACTGGCAGAGGAAGAAAATATGTTAAAAACAGCCCAGCAACAAGAACCAACAGCAAGAACTGTATAATAAATGTAAATAAAATTAAAAAAAAAAAAACCTTTACAGTGCGAGTAAACTTGTATGTCTAAAATCTCAAAGCGTTATATATTTATATATATTTATATTCCAGCAGAATACCTGTACTGTGCTGGGCTGGAGAATAACATAGTGAAAGTTGAAACACAATTCTCTTTCTAATGAGTGATGGCCTTGGATTTATTTATTTTAAATAAAAGTATTATTATAAAGTTAGATTTACATATAATATGTGGATAGTAAAATGAATATAAAGTGAGTTCTGACTATAGTGCCCACACGGTTACTTTCTCACATGAATTTATCAGTATGTATTCCAAGGACACACTAAGGAATGACGGAGTCAAGTTTTAGCTTTGTAGAGACTCATGAAGACCCCAATCCATTCAAGGATTTGCCTTCAATAGCAATAGCAAACAAATAATCGAACATCATAAAGCGAGAAACTGTTAAGCAGTTATTTTTTTAAGGACATGATGGGAAATGAAGGAGCCAAGTTTAGTGTAGATACTCAAAGACCCTAGTGGGTCTTGGGATCGATGGAAATATCGAGCGAGCCATTGAAAATAGGAAGATAAGAAGTACTTAGTTTTTCTAAGGACATGATAGGAAATCGCAATGCCAAATTTCAGTCTTAAAATACTTGGGAAGTGGGAGTATTAGGTCTTTGGCTATTATACATATGCATATATATATATATATACAAATCTCCCAAACACAGATAATTAATAGGTAGCTGATCTCACTTCACTACTATTGAAGCCTCCTCTCCTCTAAAAAAAAAAAAAAAAAGCTTTCCATCTTTCCACTACATTTTGGACGTAAATCACTTGGATGTAGCCACTAGAACATTACTGATGTTGGGCGATAAAGCCTGGAGTGCAGTCAGCATTCCAGCCAATTTAGAAAATGTTTGATGGTGTTAAGATCTCGGCTCTGCAGGCCAGACAAGTTCTTGCTCAACCTACATAATAAAAAAAAAAAATCAGTATTCATTAATAACATCTTTAAAGTGCTGTTTATTTTATAAGATGAAACAGGTCACTTATGAACAAATAGAACCTTTCACTTTGGTTGTTGTAAGTTTGACAACAGTTTCTACCCAGTAATAATGCAGAGCAGTCCTGAATGTAACCTTTTTTTAAACACGGTAAAAAAACGTTTAGTTTATAAGCTATACAACTGTCGTTGTAATTTTTCTTTTACATCATTTGATCAATTTGATGTTTTGTGTGAATCCTTTAAATAGATTTTCTGGTGATAATATAGACATACCATTAAAAGAAAAGTTTTGTGCTAAAATTAGACCATTTACCCTAAGTATATATTAAGAATTATATGCACGCACTAGATAAATGAGACACATCTGTCAACAGGTACGTCCAAAAAGAACACCACACAATTCTCCAAAATCCACATACCTGAATGCTTTCATAGCTGACTGTTCACAGATGGAGAGGAGCTCAAAAAAAGAACAAAGGCTGACAGATTTCATAATATTGACACAGATGTTGTTCATACAAGTGAATCCACGTAAGATTTTCATCAAAACGCTGGTTTATATGTAGTGGGCTGAGCTCAGTCAGAGCCCACCTGACTATTCAAAGGGAGATTTGTAAAGAAAGTTAATTCATGGTTATGATGAACTTGTTTTTGGTATTTGATCGATGTGTTTTTAGAGGGCTACATAACATATGCACATCTGTTGGGTGGACTATCAGGTTCATGAAACTCCAGCCACTTTAAATGCCTATGATAAAATCCAGCTGACTTCATATTACCTCCTGGATGCTTATCTAACTCGTACAAATCCAGTCTTTGTTTAGGTGGCTTTCCACACCCCCACATCTCCTGTGGCTACTTAAGTAAAGAAAAATAAACAGTAGGAAACTCATAGCTTCTACAACATCAGTGCCACATCCGTGTGATGTGTATATGTGTGGGGGGGTCACAAACCACAATACACACAAACTGCATAGATTTGAAAGCCAGTGTACATAAACCATGCCACATAAAATAAATCCTGCTTATCATGCACAGAAAGATGTTTGACCTTGAATATCTAAGCATGCAAAACTATTAGAGACTGGAAGTATCATGCGAAAGTGAATGTCCTGCCATTTACATTACATTTATAGCACGCATTATGAAAAAAGTAACAGAGGAATATACTTAATACAGACTGTGAAAAAGAGGGTTTATGGTCAATAAGTGCAAACTTGACAGAGCTGAGATTCAAACATTCAATCTTCTTGTCATTAGTCTTGCACCTTCCAAAGCTGAGCTCCCCACAGCCTGTATTATTAATACATATGGGGGGGGGGGGGGGGGGGGGGCGGGGAGGACTTCTGCATGAATTGATATTTTAAGTACAATAGACTGTTTGGTCATAAATAATTGAATAACATTTCCAGAATTATATGTTCTATAATGTAGTTACTCACTTTCAATAATACATTATTAATTGTAACTCCAAAAATAGTACAGGACTGAGTTCAATTTATATGAATATTCAAACTAAAAACAACAGACACACTGTCAAACCTAATTAACTTCACCATTTTCTATATTTTCCATAGATAACTCATTACTTATGTGCAAAAAATGAGGGCGATGTATTTTTGAAGATTTAAGACATTTCCAAAATATCTTCTCTAAAATAAAAGGGCTGATGAAATACTGACAAATCAACATTGTATTCCCAGGGCAATATTTAAATAGCTCCAGTCTACTGAAACAGTGATAAACTTGCTTAGCCTAGTCTTTTTTTCCCCCACGCAGAGTAAGGAGCGTGGTAAGAGGCTTAAAATATCTCCAACGATTATTGTTGTGGACTCACCAAGTCTTCGAAACTACCAACATACACATGGTCTTTATGCAAAAAGATTTTTTGGAAGGTTAGCCAGAAAAAAATGCTTCCAGTCATCTAACTACAGACATAATCACATGAAGTTATAGGAAATTTTATGAGAAAATTAAGCTATCCTGGCACTCAAGCTAGATTTGGGAAAAAATGGTAAACTAATCAGAATCAATGTCTAAACTCTGACCAGCAGTTTTCCACTTCAAAAAAAAAACAAAAGAGCTTAACCCTGCTGACACAGTGCAACATTATGGTGTTAATATTGTTAGACCCACAAACAATGTTAGGTTTGCTCTAAAATAAAAAAATAAAATAAAAAAAGCTTGAAAAAAAGTTTTAAACTAGGACCAAATATCTTTTCAAGCATATTTTTTAAGAACTGTATTTTATTTGAATCAGTTAGCTTTAAGTTGGAGTTCACTTAGGTCTGGGCATTAATTAAACACATGGGAATTTCTTTTTTTATTATATTTTGAAAGTGCACATAATTCTTGAACTGACTTTACATAGCCAATCATTTTTGGAAGCACTGAAAACATGTTAATATTAAGTGTAAATGTGAGTGGGTTTAAAAAATCATAACTAAATCTATCTTCCTTGCCAATATGTCTTTGTGGGACCTGCATGGAATGTAAATTGAGTTGGCTGAGATGTCATTTGGCATGGACTGTTATTGGGTTCACACATTTTTGGAACCTGTAAAGGCTACTCAGGAAAACTTATGAGCTTTAAAAGGAAAACCTTAAACCAACACATTTCAGGAAGAGTTGTAGGTCCTTGACTGTAGAGAAACAGGCCAGCATAATATCAAAACATCACACAGCAATGTTAGTAAAAAATCTGGACAAAATGTATTTTAAGTCACTACTAAAAAATAATAAATACATTTAGAGAAGTACAATTAAACTGAATTCCTGTGTAAATATTCAACACTTTATTAGGTTCTTAATGTGTATACAATATGGTTAGAACTTAGAAGTGTGCAATAAATTGTTTAATCTATAAAAATTAAAGGCAAAGCCTTTACTCACTGGCTGACTGACTGCCTCATCACTAATACTCTCACATATCAACTATCTACAAGACTCAAATTTTTCATCTTGATTCAAACAATTGAATCAATTGAAACAATTGCCTTTTACCTTTCACATCGGATTAAAGTTATCACTTGTTCTGCAGCATGGGTATTCCGCTACTATTATAAAAAGGAGTTATATGATATCTTGTTCATGCCACAACAGCAGTAATTAATGATGTATCACAATCTAAGTTTTGGTGAGATAATGGTATTACAATTTTATGTGCAAAAAATATCACAAAAAAAGGAAACCAGAGAAAACCCACCCAGACATAGGGAGAACATAGAAATTCCACTTCCACCATTCCACAGGATTTGAATCTGGATCTAGCTCTAAGAGGCTGACATGCTAACCACTATGACATCGTGCCACACACAACAATGTTGTATTATATAGTTAAACACAAAGTAAAACATTGTTTGAAGACATAGACTATACCAGAAGTGTAGGTATTTGTATGATTTGTTTTGGTAATCAATATGCAGGTAGCTGTTTTACTCCATCGACGCTTTGGTCTAAAAAAACAAAGCAACCATAGTCAAGAAAATATCATTAACCACAGTGTGTTCATTTCATCAAGCTGAATATGTAAAGGAAAAAAAAACAGACTGTGGTTTTGACAAAACATTCCTGTATAGCAAAACATGCCATGACTTTTCAGGTCCTTTCGAATCTTGGATGGTTCCAGAAGAATTCTGATAAAATAAGTACTAGTATTTAGAGACGGAGAGTTCCCGTAGACTTCATTCTGGCCATTGTATCTCCTGGTCTAGTCTGAACTATAATTTAGTAGGGCTATTTTGGAAACCTTACATTGGCCCACAGTCACTTGGGTCTACACCAGCTCAGCAGAACAGGAAATGTCTGCTCGACAAAACGGTGCTACAAGGCAGCCCATTCCTCAGGCCTGTCTGGCTAAAACTCACTGATGGCCACCACAGTGATTGTAGGTGACATACGAGCTTATTGAAATTGGAAACTGAGCTACCAGAGGGAAAATTTCTTGAGATATTGTGGTCTAATGTATTTGCATGTGCAGTAGTGAAATGACTGGAATGATGTTACTGTTGATGGATGAGCCCCTGAGTCCTGAAAGAAATTAAAATTTGCTGCAGTTCTATTTTTAGCATAAGTGCTATAAAGACAAAATGCCTCTTTCGGTCTTTTCAATAAAATGCATTTTTAATTTGAATAGGATAAATTATGGGTGCAAGTACTTGAGAATGTACAAGTACAAGTATTTGTGAGAAATATATCTGCACTTTGGAAAATGCTTACACCAAATGTTCTTATTTTTATACCAAAAACTCATGCCAACAAATTTTTTTGGTTTGGTGCCGATTAGTGGTCATAGAAGAATTTAAGGGAACATTGTATTATCCACAAAGTGTTTTGACTTATTAATTAATAATATAATAATATAATACTTTTAAGCAGCATAGTGGCTTAGTGGTTAGCATGTTCTCCTTACAGCGCTGTGGATCAAATGTTCACATCCCAATTCAGGTGGAGTTTCCATGTTCTCCACGTCTCTGCGTGGGTTTCCTCTGGGCTCTCTGGTTTCTTTCTGAAGTCCAAAATTATAGACTCAAGATAAATTGGCTGCTCTTAATTGCGGCTGTCTAAATTGCCCCATAGTGTGTGAGTGTGTGTGGGCCCAGCGATGAATTAACACTGTGCCCTAGCACATGAAACATCCTCCCCTGGATGGGCAACGTATATACAGAATAGGATTAAATGGAAGAAAATGAAATGAGGAAAAAAATAGTTTCAAATTGTTTAATAATAGTCAAGTATTTTGTAAGTACGGCAAATAATTAAGTCACATCAATTCAATCCCCCTTTTAATCCCATTGTCCAGGGGAGTTTGGGATAGGCTCCCTCTGTACATGGCTTCCTTTTGCTCAAAAGACAATTAGGACAGGTCCTGCATTCTTTACAACTATAATTAGGTTTGGTGGCTGAGAAAATAACTGTGCAGCTAAAGAACCATTGCAAAGTGAGGTTTTAAGGTCTGGCAACAAAACACATTTTGGAGTTCATGACGCACCTGTCTCCTGCAGATTTGCAGCAGTGGTGAAAAAAATCCAGGATTGTTTTGTAGCCATGGATATAACTGAGGATGTGTGTGGCCATGGAGTTTTTATCGACTGAGGGTCTCATTCAAGCCAAAGTTGGTATCCAGCAGGATCGAGTGCTTATGCATCAAAAAAGAAGCAAGAACGGCACTTCACGGTGCTCATTACAGCCCAAAAGAAGGATCAGCAGCTGCTGATGAGTCTTGTTCTGTCACAGAGTGAATGCAGAAGAGCACATTGCTGGAAAGCTAGAGTACTCTAAGTAAAATTGCTACATCTCTATTTTGGCATCTTAGTGGTGTGGCTATAATCTGTAAATCATTCCAGTGACTATAATGGCGTAACTATGCTAACAGCTGAATATAAAGACCACCAGACTACAAAAAGCTTCTACCCCCATTCAATCACACTTTTAAACAGTTGAACAATACACACAACATCTGGGGCATAGTGTACCTTTTTTTAATTTATTAATTCTACTGACAGTATTACTGCACTGAACACTTACTCTTCAACTCACATTACTGAATGTGTGCACTTCGAGTTACTGTAAGCAAAGAAAAATCCCCTGTATGTGTGAGCATACTTGGCAAATAAAGCTTGATTCTGATAACAGTGGATGCATTACTTACACAACCATTCATTCATTCATTCATTCATTATCTTTCACTTTTTCCTTCAAGAGGGTCGCGGTGGGTGGGGGGTTCCCCATGCCCATCCAGGGGAGAAGGTCTCGGGCTCTGGGCAGATACACCCAGGACAGGGCGCCAATGCATCGCTGGGTACACACTCACTCACACAGTCACACACACATACACACACTATACAGGGCAATTAAGAGCATTCAATTTACCTTCATGTTTTTGGAATGTGGAAGGAAACCCAAGCAAGCATGGGGAGAACATGCAAACTCCACCCAGTTAGGGATTCGAACCAGGAGAGAAGTGAATGTGCTAATTACTAAGCCACCGTGCCACCCCACAACAAATCAACATAACATAATTTTTAACGGAATTGGTCCTTCACATTTAACACATCCGTGCAGTGAAACACACAAATAAACACATACTGGTGAAGTGAGCACATGTGCTAAGAGCGGAGGGAAAGTACTATATATGACACTCAGGGAAAAATTAGGTTCAGATGCCTTGTCCAAGGGCACTGCAGACGTGGTACTTGGTGGGACCAGGAAACTAACCGGGGACGTATAGGTTGCAAGGCTGCGTTCTTAACCACAAGCCTACAACTGCAATAAAGACACCCACACTCCATTCAAAACCGGCACGCAGTAATTTATGTCCTTTGCCACAATCAGGTCTCTTTTGTTTAAAATGTGCTATAAAGTTTTAAACATGCCTGAAGTGATAGATGTGTCCACAAAAATTGCTTGTTCGATTCGTGCATACATGTAAAAAGCTGAAGGACAGTATATGGAATGATTGTATATGGGAGATGAAATTTAAGTTCTGTGAACTGACGTTCAAATGAAGTCAAGGGCATCTGTTGGTAAAATTTGGAACTTGCTGGCTAAAAAAAAGCATTCAAACATAAGAAAATGTGCCACACATTTAATAGTATTATTTCGGATTAACCTACATGATTGTGATGTCACTGAGGCTGCAGTTGTCCTCTTTAGTGATCAACAGTATTTAATTGAATAAAATGTATTATATTAGTAACTAGCGGAATACCTGTGCTGCGCTACGTTGGCGAACTTGATAACAATGTAAAAGTTTGTTTTTTTATGAGTGATGGCATTGAAGTTTATATATTTATAATAAACCTATTATTTTTATAGATTAACGTTTGTGGCAATTAATAATCATAAATGAAAGTTTCAGCTTTGTAGATGCTTGGGAAGACCCTACCTCAGGCCGAGGTGTTGTTCTCAATAGTGATAATGAACGAACAAATGAACGTAGGAAAGCGAGAACCCGTTTTTCCAAAGAAATGGTAGGTCACTATAGTGCTGTTTTAGCTTTGTAGGTACTTGGGATTGGGAAAATTAGTGATGAGTGAGTGAGTCAGTGAATCAGTAAGGGCTTTGGCATTTATAGGTATAGTTATAAGCAATGATTAAATGTCCGCTAGAATGGGTAATAAAGAATGGCTGGGTATCTGGATGATATATCAAGCAAACCATTTGCTATAGAAGCAGACCTCCCATAATGCACTTGTCATCTTCCTTCAACTTAACCGTAGAAAATCTTCAGGAAACTTGCTTTGCCTGAGCAAGTAATCGCACTAACCCAGAACAGATGTGTGATGGGTTGATTAGTGCACAAGGGTTAGCAATGGGTGGGACATTAAGAGTTAAAACAAGTTTTTTTTCTCCATATGAAGAATCTGGATATTGGGAAGAAGAAAGGAACACCGTGGGAAGGGAATATCGGTACAAAAGGACTACGTTTTAACACATGAGGATCATGTGGTGATGGCTCACCTCTGAACTTACTCCTGAACAGCTGCCTAATGTTGGTACTTTGATTCATGCAAAGACACTTTGATGTGCAAGAAACCCACAATTTCCTACAGTGAAGCACTTTAGCAAATCTTTGGTGATCCAGGTTGGGTTTCATAAACTTAACACACCTCTTATGTTTGATCCAAATGCTGAAAACAGATAACACAGCTGATATACACATCATGCAAAAAATTTCACTTATCAATAAACTGCAAATAGGGCCAAATTTGATAAAGTGAAGATGCACGGGGCCCAGTAGTTCCTTGTGACATTGGTTCACCACAAATATTATATAAAGAAAACACACTTTTAAAAGACCAAGTCGCTAAGTCACTGTCAAACCATGGGATACGCAGAAAATACGCACATGCAATGTATTGCATGGAAACAACAATTCCTTCAATGTTACACATATTCCTGGAAAAATGTCATCAACAAAACTGTTGCTCTCTAACTTTGCAACATGGCTGTAACCTTATTTTCCAACATTGTGATACCTTTGGAGACTATACGTTGTTCTTAGTCACGAAAGCATAATTATACCGTCTGCTTAAGAATACACTGACTACATGAATACTTTCGGAAGTTTAAGATGGCGAGGTGAGGTTAGTTTCAAAGGCAATATTCTATTACTATTGGAGCTGGTCCGCTGGTATTATGCAGTGGCGGTGCCGCTGTAACAGCGCATTCATCACTAATACTACAAATCCCATAATATCCCCCTATTTCTTTGGTGCTGATGACATTATTAGCTCATTCCCGTTTGGTAGATTTGACCGCTCTTGCAAGCCAGGCAAGTCGATTTCCACACCTTTTATTACGCGCCCAACCCAGTAGTGATCCGTGCTGCAGCAGAAAAGCCCCCACTCACCCCGCGTCTCCCTTTTTTTTGACCACATCGCGACCTCATACTACAACTGTCACTGTGTTACCCTTTCCCAATAATGGCGAAAGGAAAGGCAGAAATCAGAACTTTTCCAGACAGGTGGGAGGCAGAATATATGTTTAAATGACAGACTTGTTTGTCTTCTTTGTGGAGACAATGTATCTGTATCTAAGGAGTTCAACATTAGACGACACTTTTAAACTCACAAGGCTACAAATAGAAAAGAGGCATACAATTTTTATTAAAAAAAAAATGTAATATGCCATTATTTAAAATTTTGTCCCACTATGTATTTGAGTTTGACACTCTTGGTCAAATGGGAAATAACTGAAAGCCACTCATTTGCCCCCTAGCTGTCTCTGAATGCCTGATAAGTCTTTCAATCTGCCAGTATTAGAATGGTGCTCCAATCATGTGGTAAAATGCAAAATTATGTTTTATGTAATTACGTTTTATGATTTATTTATTCTGACAGAGGTAGTAAGTCATAAATAACACATTATAAGAAGTTGTAGGCTGTTTGGCATCTGACCTGTGGGCAGGACTTTGGACATGCGTGGTCTGAAAAATTTCCATACTGCAGCAGAAAATACTTTTAACAACGTTATGCTGTTTTTTTTCCTCTTTACTACCAGCTGGCAGTGCGGCCACTCTGTCTTCACCTATGAAGAGAGAAAAATAATGTTTTGACTCTCCTGTATGCCTTAGATATACAGTGGAATTGGCAAGGCATCTGTATAGGTCTTCTTACCAATAGCAACTAGTGCATACTAGTACAGTAGTCTTCCACATTTTATTGGTTCTCATTTCCATAACACACAATCTGAAATTCGAATGTGAATACTTTGCACTTTTATATCTGGAAAGAACAAACATGACCAGAACATTTATCCCTGTTGCTGTATCACTGTAAATCAGTGCTGTAATTTACAGTAGCATAGTATACAGGTTACACTCTAATGTTTGACAGCACAGTAGTTAAAGACTTCCTGTTTGTCTTACACAAGGCATCTGATTTGTCAGTGGCTGCTAGAGTCAACTAAATGTCCACATACAGACAGTGAATCTCATATAACAAGTTTAGCACACACTGTTCTTCTGCCAAGTATGATGTCAGATCACTTTGGAGAGACAGCTGAGAAAGGAGATTCCCCACCGTGTAAGTGTGGAGTGGAGTATGTGTGAAAACGAAAGCACGAGGGAGCAAGAGAGAGATAAAAGAGACATTAGTACCCTCAAAGAAAGACATATTACTTTGTACTATAT
>JAOUQT010305204.1:0-15578 GCA_025769995.1 Xyliphius kryptos | reverse complement strand
GCCACCAGGCTTGTCCAATTTAGCCATGAAACCTCCCACACTAAAATGACAGGTGTTTCAGTTTCATTGTCTAACCTCTGTAGATATCTCTAACAAAATGTATAAGAAAAAAATATATAATGCCTAAGATTTTTTTGTTAGCTGTATATCCACTCCATCTTTCAGAGCTAAGCTTTATTCTTAATACAGTTCCATTGAAATACAAATATGAACATGTCTCAATGTGTTAGCAAACACGACTAGCTAAAACTTAAATTTATAACTTTACACACTCTGATTCATATAATTGCACTACGGATATTCAATATTAATGCTCTATAGCTGCCGCAAGTTGTTCAGGATGTCTAACTTAAACATCACACAAAACAAAATCACATGTAACTCACTATATACAATTACCACTGGTGTAGAAATTTACATACACCACACTGTGAGTCTCGGCAAATTGCTTGGACAAATCCAGAAAATAATGGTGTAGATTTAGAAGCTTCTCTTTGGCGAATTTGCATTAACTTGAAGTATTTTAAGGTTTACTAGCCGATATATATATTATACTTGTTCATTTACTTATTGAGGAAAATAACCCATATTACATAATCATGAGTTGTAAAAGTATGTTGTGAACATCTAGGATTAGAAAAGGTTAATTTTATAAAAATAAAAATGTAAAATTAGAGGTGAGGGTTAAATTAGAGGTGTTTTCAATCATTAGGATGACAATCAACATGTTTGTGGAAGTAAATCTTGGCACAAACAAATGAGATTTCTGAGGACCTCAGAATGTTGTTGATGCTCAGGTTACAAAACAATTTCCAAAGAGTTTTGACTCCACCAATCCACAGTCAGACAGACTGTGTACAAAGTGCGGAAATTCAAGACCATTGTTACTCTCCCTAAAACTGGGCGACCAACAAAGATCACTCCGAGAGCGAGGCATGTAAAAGTCTGCGAGTTCACAAAGGACCCCAGGGTAACGTCCAAGCAACTGAAGGTCTCTCTCACATTGGTTAATGGTTACATTCATAAGTCCATCATCAGGAGAACTCTGAACAACAACTGTGTGCATGGAAGTGTTACAAGCCACTGCTTTCCAAAAAGTTTTTTCTTGTCTTCACTTTTATTTGCAGTTATTGCTTCACAGGGGGATCACACAAGATTCACAAGGTTCATATACATTTGTCACTTACATATTGGATCATTTTCCTCAATAAATAAATGACAAAGTATAACATTTCTGTCTTAATTGTTGAACTGGGTTCTTTTAGGACTTTGGTGTTTGGTGTTTGCTTATTTTTAGCTAATGTTTGTAATTAGACCTATAAAAGATTACTCAATATATTGCAAGAGACTACCTATGAAGAGTTCACACAGCCAGGTTTATCTAATCAAAGTTCACTGTAATATTGCTAACGCTAATTTCAACTGGGTGCTAATAAATGCTGAAATATTGAATAAAATAAGCAGCTAGGTAATAAAAGTTCAAGTGAAAAAATAGGGTTGGCTACCCCAACTAGCATAGCAGTGCTGTATTCAGGTGTTTGCTAATTGTTTGCTAATGTTGGTAATTACAGCATATTAGTTATTTAGCAAAAAAGCTGGAAAAGGAAAGGAGAGACTTGCAATGATGCCACAGGGTTTAGATCAGTTTAGATAATTAAAGCTAGCACAACACAAGTACAATTGAATTAAAGATTAAATAATTAAATTATTATTAAATGTGATTAAATAATTACAATGCGCACACACACACACACACATACTGTAGATTTGAGATGGTGATACAGAGCTTAGGAGTTCCTGATAATAAAACAAATCTGATAATGGAGGTCATTTTCTCCATTCTTAGTCATGTGATGCATTTATGCGTAGAGCTGTGATACATAAATGACATTAGTAATAAGTAATGAGACCATGAGGGGAAAAATTTGTGATGAATTTATAGTCTCATGCTCCTCTGAAACCCTGCAAAGACGTAAGTGGGAGAGTTTTCAGGTTTTGATTCTCAGGAGAGACACTTTCATTTTTAAATCAATGACAGAAAACGAAAAAAACCCCAGACCCACACCCTGACCCAATTGTTCCTAACTCTTTCTTAAACAGATTCACGCAAAACACCATCATCACTTTTGTTCTTACTTTTTCCACCCAGTAGTGCGAACTTGATTAACCACCACCGCATCAACAGCACGTAACCGGCACACAATACAGAATCACAACTCTGACACACAAGCTTCAGGCTAAAACATAGCTAGTACCCATAAAGATGAAGAACTGCAGCTCAGAAATAGATACATCTATATAATTTGTTTTCTACAGTCACATGTTAGAGTGGTGCTTGAAATTTTAAACGCTTAGGAATGTTCTGTATATCTATATATTTGTTTAACCATCAGAATTAGGAACTCATTTATTAACTGTGACGCAACAGTCTGATATATTTGATAAAAGTAGATATTTTATTTTATATGAGTTTCTAACTCTTCCACTTATTCCACTTAGTATCGTATATTTTTACAAATAAATATGATTCATTTCAACTATTGTTTATAGTTTAATGGAATTTCAGCCTCAAAGACTTCATGATTTGAACAAGTTTAATTCATACACAAGGATATACATAGTAAACAAGTCATATACAATTTATCATAGATCGTTTCCAATTCACCTCGCATGTGTTGGACTGTGGTGCGACCAGAAAAATCCAGTGCAAACACAAGAACATGCAATTCCACACAGAAATTAGCCATGAAGTGCCACCTGGGAGTCAAACCCAGGTTCTATTTGCTGAGAGGCAACAGCGCTACCGACTGCCACTGAAATTAATCATAGCAAATTAGAGTTTAAGACCATAAAACAAGTGTGATATTAGACTCCTCTTTGTCCGCCACACTGGCTCTGTGACAGATGAGTTTGTGTGTGATAGAGAGCTGATCTCTATCTTGTGTACAATAAACTTTAGCAGGGTTGTGTTGCTCCTACTTCAGATTAGTGTGAAGTAGCGGGACAAACCACATGGACATGAATTTATGTTGAGCACGGGAAAACTCCTGTAGGGGTTTAGGACGTTGTACTGCTAACTGATAAGAAGCATGCCGCTTTATCGTATTTGTGTGTATTTAAATGTATATATATATATATATACAGGCACATGTCAATAAATTAGAATATCATCAATAAGTGAATTTATTTCAGTAATTCAATACAAACTGTGAAATGTATAAACATTATATAGATTTATTACAAACACAGTGATCTATTTCTAGTGTTTATTTCTGTTAATGTTGATGATTATTGCTTACAGCCAATGAAAACCCAAAATGTATTATTTAAAAAAAATTGAAATATTGAACACAAAATACCTGCAAAGTCTTTAAAATGGTCCCTTACTTTGGTTCAGTAGGTTACACAATTATGGGGAAGACACTGGCATTCATTGAGACACACTCTACAGGGAGGTTATGCGACAAAAGTCACACATTGGTGCAGAAATTCATGCAAAGGGAGCCCCATTGTGATGGATTTTTGACATGACATATGACGTTGCTCCTGCTTCGATTATTAAACGCTTTTAATTTATTTGAGAATATCGGGGAACATAAATTTTTACTAAAGAAACATCAAATATGCGTTTTTTTTGTGTTTACAATGTTTCCAGGCAACCTGTAGAACAAAAAGGCTGCTGGGTTTTGCTGCACCAAAGATGTGAGTGTGAAAGACAAAATCTCAGAATTTCCAGGACACTCAGCAAAACTTTTCAACCAATTACTTTAAATAACTGTAAATATTTAGACAAATAAAAATACATGCTTTAAAGCTTATTTCTGACAATGTGTATTGTAATCATGCATTTGTATTCTATTAAAATCAAGTGAATAGGCAATTTCTTAGCTGAACTCATTAGGCTTTGTCTTTGTGGTTTTTCTATTTTCCTCTTGGCCGGGATCCTAAATATCCTGAGAATTTTTCATATTTGTATTATCTAGATACAGGGGTTAGACAATGAAACTGAAACACCTGTCATTTTATTGTGGGAAGTTTCATGGCTAAATTGGACAAGCCTGGTGGCCAATCTTCATTAATTGCACATGAAGGTGAAGGTTCAATTAGCAGGGTAAGAGCACAGTTTTGCTTAAAATATTGCAATGCACACAACATTGTGGGTGACATACCAAAGATCAAAAGATTTGATGACCATGAAAGTGAAGTTGAACTTTTCCCATGGACCCTTTATAGGGATTGTCTTGCTAAGTGCCTCTCATTTCTACCTATTGTCTGTTTTTTTGTTAGCAACAGCAAATGAAATTGATTCGCAATCAGTGTAGCTTCCTTACTAGACAGGTTGATTTCACAGAGGTGGGGTTGACTTGTAGTTACATTGTGTTGTTTAAGAGTTCCCTTTTTTGAGCAGTGTAATTTAAATGAACGTTTTGAGTTTTTGCACTTGTTCCTTTAGACCAGACTTCGCAACCAATAGTATGTGGTTATTGCTTTGTGAATTGCAACAAGAAAAGATCCTCTGCAAAGTTTTGACACTAAACTGAAAGAATGTGTTTGACCAATATGTTTCGTTTCTGATTGCATGAAAATTAACTTCTACTAAGCCAGTGGCATTGCCTAAAAACACGAAACATAACGACTGGTTTTTGAAATTCCGGACACATTGCAAGTTCCTTTCTGTAAAAGTATAATTTCAAAACAGAGTATTTAGATTCGGTCTACCGTTGCAAGTTTCACAAGATTGGTGCAACAAACGCCTTCTTCACGAGAATGAAATCTTTAAAAAAGTGAAAAACAGGTAATGACCCCGACGTGATTTGAACACGCAACCTTCTGATCTGGAGTCAGACGCGCTACCGTTGCGCCACGAGGTCAGATGCCATAACATGTCTTGATAGTTTTGTTAATAGCATGATGTGCCACGAACGTTACTCCGTCAATTAATAGTTTTATTTTTGTGTCAAATAAATGACGTTGCTCTACCTTTATCAGTTCGGTAACTCAATAACCGTTAACAGCACAATATTTGTACTTGCACTGGATAAAACCTATGATAAGTCCGAAAATAAAATGTTGAATTAAGTAGTTTAATAATTAACCAATAAAGCCAATACAATAAAATTAATGACGTATTTGTGCCTAATGACACTGATATTTATGCTAAATACAACAATTTATGCTTACCACTTAACTATCCCTGGTGGTCTAGTGGCTAGGATTCGGCGCTCTCACCGCCGCGGCCCGGGTTCGATTCCCGGTCAGGGAAACGTCTGTTTTCTTATCTTTCTCATTTATGCAAGATCGTTTTCATTTCCGTCAATTCAAAATATTCTAACACACAGGAAGCGTTAACCTTATGAAACCATGCACTTACTCAGTCCAGCCTCTCACAGTGAGACTCTTCACACCTGCCAGATTCTCTACAGCTTAGGTAGGTCAATCAACTCTTTAACCTACAATAATGATCATCCCTATTCTTATGTAAATATGTTTACATTGAAAGGTGGACTGCTGTAATGACATTCATATTTATGACTAATTTGCATAGGGTTGATGGGCGTAGTTCATTAATTTACACAATCCTGTAACACCTTTAAAAAGTGGATGATGAATACAGGTATAATATTATAAGTGTACGTTGCACTTTTGATGGGTCTTTTCCATCATTTTGTGCTTTTAGATAAAATACTAGAACAGCTGCTGTTGTTTGTGGTAGTTTTTGTCCCAAAAGAATCTCACTGCATAATCCCTGAATTCAGGTGTATAATGTTTTGGGGGAAGTAGTTTGGGGAAGGCATTTATCGGTTCAGCATGACTATGCCCCAGTGCACAAAGTCTGTAAAGAGATGATTGGATGAATTAACATTTTCAGAACCTCTGAATCTGTTATTGTGGTTAATTCAGTTTAGGATGTCATAAAATGTCTTGGTAAAATGTGTGGATGTCCCAGTCATTTTTGTCCAATTGACTTACAGAACAACTTTAATGTTGTGCCTTATTAGCATTGTAAGAAAAGTTCAACTCAAGAACACCAACATCAACAACAGCATGGTAATGCAGACTAAACAACAAGTTGTAACAATAATTTCAGTTTAAAATTTGTTTTGCAGGAATTGTTACATACATAAGTTGCATAAGGACAACTAAATAATATTCTCAGAAATTTCAAAGCACTATGTATTTGCCATCTAATGCTTCTTAAATTTGCATTGTGCTTCTGTCATTTGGCAAATATGCATATCTGTATTTGCAACTCAAATGCAGACGTTGACTGTTGGGTATTTATGCAAATAGTAAATTTTAGAAAATATCTTTGAACAACTATCCAGTATTTATTTCTTCGGAGGCCCAATGAATATAAACTGAATTATTATGTAATAATATTTGGTTATGTGATAGCTAAAAGATCAAAAACTCCCTTAGTGCCTGTATTTTCTCAGAACTGTTATTTCATTGATAGCAAGTTCCATGGAGAGTCAAATGGAGGACATTCATGTTACAATTCGAACATCACAACTACTTAACTCTGGATCATACAACTTCCTTTGGGTGTCACTGATTGGTTCTCGATGGCAGACTCCACCGGTTAATGTAAATTTAGATGGAAAGAGTCTTCTTTCCGGTTTGGTAAGACCTACATCTTAATTATAATGATTGGAAAATTTGAGAATTAAACATTCAAGAGAAACTTAGCAGAACAGCCTATTGACTGCAAAATGTACATTTTCATGTTGGTAGAACCACAGTGTTGTAATACAGTCTCCTGAGAAAGTGGATGCAGTGACTTTGGTGCGTCTGCGGCTTGAGACTCGACCTGGCTTTCCTAATTTTAACTGGCACTGCATGGATGTCCAGGTGAAGTCAAGCTGGAATAGTTTAGAAGAAGTGCACTTTCCCTGCCACAGATGGATTCAAACTGCAGATGGTGATGTAGAACTTTGCAGCGATAAAAGTAATGTATTTATCTTTTTATCTTTATTTTATATATACAAATAGACTCAAATGTAAGAAATACCCTGCACACCCTGACCATTATGCTATTACCTAGCCTCTCACTAAAAAGTGGTTTATATTTTAGTTATTCACCCTATACATTTATAATCTATTAACACACTGGCTGGTCATGCAGCCTATTTTTCAGATAGTGCACTTCCATATAATATATAATAAAATATATTTGACAAAAGTTTCAACATGTACTTGCTTTGGAATGATGTACAATATAATGTGACATAAATGAGCTCACATCTGATATAGAATTGTTACTATATCATGAAGAGTATTAGTTTAATCTCTTATGATTAAGAGCATGTGTTAGTCTGTTGTTATAATGATAAGGTAAACTGGAGTGATGTATCAGGATGTGAAACTCCTTGGGAGCATACAGAGCTCAGTAATAAAGCAGTTTCTGTTAACAGAAAACACTAAACTGCATAATACAACTCCACCATCTTCATCCTATTCTTCTTTTTCCACATGCAGTTTGCTTGTTTAACAATGAACCAAAAAAGATACTTAAAGACTACAGAACCAAAGAACTGCAAAAAGCACAACAACAAATTAGGTATTCCATTAATCACCCTAAACTTGATGCCACCTTAAATCTTACAAAAAAAAATAGTCATTAATTTTTCTCATTGTAGATGGAAAAACTTCGTTGAAGGTGCAATTCGATGCATAGACATCGACAACATGCAATTCCTTGGACCTAATTTGAGTTATATTCGAAACAGGTATAGTACGGAGAGGTTTTTTTAACTATTGGAGAAATTTACTTGAAATTTGAAACAAAACTTTCCAAACTTTTCGAGTCTGATAAAGCTGGTTAGAACAAGCAAACATAAGAAACATTTTATACTTTGAGGTTGCAGTAAGACACTATATTTGAAATATTTGAAAATGTACTCTGTATGAGATTATTGCTTAGTTAACATTATAGGCTGCACTGAAAAGGTTTTATTGAAGCATCTATGCATTAACAAAAACTCTATAAAGCATATGTTTAAAATGTGCATTAATATATATTTGAACAACTTTTAGGTTTGGTTAATTTTCATAAGCTGTTGTGGCTGTAAGTAGCTATTAGAAAGAAGACACAGCCACACAAAGGAACTAGATATTTTGCTGTAAACATTGCAACATCATGTAATTTTTTCGTGTCTGTTTGTCTTTTAGCCCCGACCTCAACTTGTACTACCTTAAAGGATTTAATAACATAGCAGAATCATGGAAAAGCTTCGGAGAACTTGAAATAATGTTTATGCAAAATGTAAAAGAAAATTCACGTGCGAGTAAGACACGATTATATATTTATATAACTTTTATGCTAGTACACACTGAGCTGTTATTCAGATTGCTGTTTTTTTTTTAGGCTATGTTAAGGCTCATTGGAGAGAGGATACTTTTTTTGGTTATCAGTGTCTTAATGGGTGCAATCCTCTGCTTATCAGAAAGATTCACAGCCTTCCATCCAACCTAACAGTCACATCTGATATGCTTAGCAATTTCCTGCCCAAGCAATCTTCATTGAAGGAAGAGATGCAGGTGTGTTTTGTGTGTTTAATCAGTGATGAAACAAAAGTGTCAGAATTTGTTAAAATTTATATGACTCGTGCAAACAATGAAGAGAAAATAAAAATGTTTTTTATTTACTTTTTTTTTCACAGAAAGGAAGAATATTTCTCATAGACTATGGGATACTTGATCAGATGCCTGCAAATATTGTCAACGGCAGACAGTCGTATGTGGCTGCTCCATTGTGTCTCCTGCACTACAACCTGAATAGAGAGTTAAAGCCTATTGCCATCCAGGTAAATTTATCTTTGAGCAGTTTTATACTGAAATAATAATCATAATTGACACGTTGGGGCAATGTTTTTCATATCTTAGTAAAAATACAGAAGAATGAAAGACTGATTTTCTTTTCTAAAACAAATTTATAGAATTTAATACATTACTTGAATGTTAATTGTCTTGTACACAGAGGTGGCAGAAGTACTGAAGCCCTCACTAAAGTTAAAGTACAAGTAATATTGAAAATAATTACTTAAGTATAAGTAATACATTGTAGTATATTATACTAGTATATTATAAAAAAAGTGAAAGTTGAAGTATGATGATTTTTTTACTCAAGTGGAAATGTAAATGTACATACACTTAAATGTACTTAAAAAAGTAAAAGTATTTATTTAAAAACCACTTCTAATTACATTTTAACACTTTTTGTTCAAATCAAAGGTGCACAAGCACGATCACTTAAAAAGATGCAGTAAACTGCTTTAGTTTAATATTGTTCATTTTAAAAGAATCCAATTCAAAACCATGTGAATTTCAGAAATATCTGTATATTAATAGACCCTGATATATTAATTAAATATTGTAATGTAAAAAACACTTAAGCAAAGCAGTGGCTTAAATAATAACATTGTCAGTGTACTAATTATATACAATACTGAAATAAATGTATAGTTCATGTAAGCTAAAGCTAAAGCTGTACGTACAAAAGTACACTATGGCTGCACATTTCGACAAGGTAGCAGAACACAGCTAAAGAATTGTGCCAAATAAAATGTATTAAATATGAAATATACATAAAATACATAACAGCTTACTAACATTACTGTACTTTTTCACATTTGCAGATGAACTCCATTTTCTATTCTACCTATAAATTTTCTTCTTGCCCGTGATCAAATTAGAAGTTCAGTCCTGCTGTACTGTGTAGCACCTTGTTTTGTTCCACTAAATACTGTATATTGTTGAAATGACAAATAAAACCACTTGAACATAAAAATGTCAAACGAATATCATAACTTTAAATACAAAAGCTTTTTGTGTATTTGATGACAGCTCCAGCAAACACCTGGTGATTTGAACCCAGTCTTCCTGCCTTCTGATCCAGAACCTGACTGGCTGTTAGCAAAACTATGGGTTCGAAATGCAGATTTTCAGGTTCACCAGCTGCTTTCCCATCTGATGCGCACACACCTGATAGGAGAAGTTTGCTGTATTGCCACACTCAGGATGCTACCAGACATGCACCCATTGTACAAGGTATGCTGAACGTGTGTGTTTCTTAAATACAAACCAGATTCCAAAAAAGTTGGGACACTAAACAAATTGTGAATAAAAATTGAATGCAATGATGTAGAGGTGCCAACATCTAATCTTTTATTCAGAATAGAACACAAATTACTGATCAAATGTTTAAACTGAGAAAATGTATCAATTTAAGGGAAAAATATGTTGTTTCAAAATTTCATGCTGTCAACAAATCCCAAAAAAGTTTGCACAAGGCCATTTTTACCACTGTGTGGCATCCCCCCTTCTTCTTACAACACTCAACAAATCTCTTAGGACAGAGAAGACCAGTTTCTCAAATTTGGAATGCTCTCACATTCATGGCTAATACAGGCCTCTAACTGTTCAATCTCTTGGGCCTTCTTTGTCGCACCGTCCTCTTTAAATACTCTCTATAGGTGAAAGATCTGGACTGCAGGCTGGCCATTTCATTACCCAGATCCTTCTTCTACATAGCCATGATGTTGTGATTGCTGCAGAATGTGGTCTGGCATTATCGTGTTAAAAAATGCAGGGTTTTTCCTGAAAGAGAATCAGAATCAGATGACGTCTAAATCGGTGTATTGTTCTAGAACCTGAACATAGTTATCTGCAATAATAATTTTCATACATGCAAGCTGCCCATGCCACAAGCACTCATGCAACTCCATACCGCCAGTGACGCAGGCTTCTGAACGGAGCGTTGATAACAACTTGGGTTTTCCTTGTTCTCTCTTGTCCGGAAGACATAGTGTCCCAGTGTTCCATAAAGAACCTTAAACCGTGACTCATCTGACCACAGAACAGTCTTCCATTTTCCCACACTCTATTTTAAAAGATCCCTGACCCAGTGCAAACATCTGAGCTTGTGGGGATTGCTTAGAAATGGCTTCCTCAATGCCCTGTAAAGTTTCAGCTAGCAACGGCGGCTGGCACGGTGGTTTGTGTTTACTGACAATGCTTTCTGGAACTATTCCTGAGCCCATTCTGTTATTTCCTTGACAGTGGCATTCCTGTTTGAGGTGCAGGTGACGTTTAAGGGCCCGGAGATCACAAGCATCCAGTAGAGTTTTACAGCCTTGACCATTATTATGCACAGCGATTGTTCCAGATTTTCTAAATCTTTTGATGATGTTATACACGGTTGATGATGATAACTTAAATGCCTTTGCTATTTTACTCTAGTAACACCATTCTGGTATTGCTGCATCTTTCTGTGCAACAATGGTGGAATTGGTCATCCTCTTACCATCTTGGCTTCAGAGAGACACTGACACTCTGAGAAGCACTTTTTTTCCCCTTTTGAATTAACATATTTCTTCTTTAACATGTTACATTTACTCAGATTAAACTTTTGATCTATCATCTATGTTCTATTACAAATAAAATATCGACATTTGCCATCACCACATCATTGCATTCAGTTTTTATTCACATTTTGTTTAGTGTCCCAACTTTTTTGAAATCTGGTTTGTACTCTGATTATCATTAAATTAACATATTTAGGTAGTAGTAGGGTTGAGGGGTGTTTTCTAAAATATGTCCGTCAGCTCCATGAGCGTGTTCAGCTACAGATTTTTCTGATCACACCAGGACACCAACCATTACCTTTTCAATATGCAGACTCGTTGCTGTCTTGTATAAGACAGATGACAATTGTGTCGCCTTGAAACTTGCAGAGTATAACAGTTCGGTAGAGCAATGTGCAGTCATTGGTGTACAGGAAAAAGAGCAGTTGGGACTTACAGTATATGTATTATAACAAAGAGGGTACTTTTGTATTTTTTTTGTTTGTTTGTTTGTTTTTAGCCTTGAATTAATTTGGACTCTTCTAAACTGACAATGTAAAAATGCCCCAGTTGTGAGTGTATTTGTCTGTGTGTCTGCGCTGCAATGACCTAGCTAGCTAATCAGGGAGTTACCCTGCCTTTAAGCAATGAGGAAATAAGAGGACATTAACTTCATTAACTAAAATGATTACTATGTTAGAATAAAAATATAATGATGTTAGCGTGTTTTAAAAAAAAAACACAATTGTCTGTATGATTTATTTGCAGTAATTTGTTAAAATATGCTATTGACCTTTCAGCTTTTGATGCCACATATAAAGACGAGTCTTCAAATCAATGTCCAGGGAAGAAGTACAATTTTGTCAACGAATGGTGTGTTTGACAAGGTCAGTATTTTTTTCAGTGTGGCTTCATATTTACTTGTAATAATTAGATTATAATGTCACTAGGTTCTGTTTTTGTAGCATTTTTTATTTTATTTGTTGTGTTCATGTTTCGGATAAATTGGTGAACAGATGATTGGGGTGTCATGAACATTAGTCTCCAGTTTTCTTCCACATTACCCATTTTAAAAGCAATTATATAAGATGTATGTCATTAATGTGAATGCTTTGATTGAAAGCTTAGATCTCAATCTCTTATAATCAGTGCTGTCATTGTACCAAAATGTTTTATACAAAGTTTGTGTTGTTGATGAGGAATGTATGCTTTTTATATTTTTTATTCAGGCTGTAGGATGTGGCATAAAGGGAACAGGTTTCCTGCTTATTCAAGGTACAAACCAACTGCGATACACTTCATTCTGTGTCCCAGATGACCTGAAAGAGCGAGGACTGGACTCAGTGCCCACATGTTACTATGCAAAGGATGCTCTGCGTGTGTGGAATGCTCTTCACAGGTGCTTTAAAAAAACATATGGCATCTTCCACTAGGTTGTTTAGTTATATCTGTTCTATAGAGTGGTTACTTGGCTACGGAAGGTTTAAGTTAAACACTATTAAAAGACCATGTAAACAGTATACCATTAAAATAACTATACATAATATACATTTCAAACTACATTTGGTTTGGTTAATTCATTGTTTTGTTAAATATTTGTTAAAAAATCAACATATTTCTTCTTTAAAATGTTACATTTACTCAGATTAAACTTTTGATCTATCATCTATGTCTTTGTAGATTTGTGACAAACTGGCTGGATTTATTTTACCCTGATGATGTAGCGGTCCAAACGGATTTTGAACTACAGAACTGGATTAAGGAGTTTTTTGTTGAAGGACTGCTTGGATTAGAGCATACAGGTGAAGCGCTGAAGCTAAACATTTGTGTTGAACTTTTCGAGGACACTAGAACACTACCTGTTAAATACCTGATTTAATATTGTGTTAATTGATTAATGGTGGTGATTTACACTGTAACAAAGTTTAGGTTCAACTAATTTATTTATTTAGAGCTTTTTACAACAGTGCATTGTCACAAAATAGCTTTACAATGTTCTGAGCCTAAACCCCCAAAAAGCAAGCCGAAGCAATAGTGGCCAGAAAAAAAACTCCCTATGTTGTTTTTTTATAACAAGAAACCTTGAGAGGACCATGGCTCAGTGGGGACTTATTCTCCTTGTGCAGCAGAGCACACTTATGTTTAGAGGTCAGGTGTCCATATTTAACAATCAAAAATCAAAATAAACTATATATCTCCGTTGAGTACATATTCCAGGAATGCTAGGCTCTCAGTCCAACGGAAGTCAAGATTTCATCTCATAATTGTCGTAGCCGCAGTGCTCCAGCAGGGCCATGGACAAGAATCTGGCAACACTACAAGACACCATGACACCTCAAAAAAATGGACAAGCAACGTAGCTATAGCTAATAAATTGGGTAAACATCAGGAGATACAGTCTTTCAAAAGCCAAAAGTCCAAAAAGCATTCTTATTGTCTTTTCAGCAGTTCTAATTCTCCGGTCTTGTTCAGTTGCAACTCCAAACCAGACATTAATAAAAGTTCACAATACAGCTTTAATGATTGCAGAGTAGAACGGCCTCAACAGTTTCTGTGGCAAATCATGTTTCTTTAGCTGACACAGGAAATACATCCATTGTTGGGCCTTTTTGAGAATGGAGATGAAAATTCCCATGTCTGGTTCTGAGGGATGGTGACTCCCTACGAACTTGAAGGCCTCCACAGTCATCACAAGGATGATGGATGTTGATTATTGTCAGGGGTAGCTGTGGTGATAACATTCTGACTCTCATTATAGTGAATATCTAAAAACCCACCCTGTTTTCTGTTTCACATGATGCTGCATGAGCAGTTTAATGCTGCCTGTATTTACTATTAGTACATAGGAGAGTATATAGTTGTAATAAAAAAGGTTAAAAATATTAAACACACAAGAATTCATTAAAATGTAAGACTTGTTCTAGGTTTTCCACAGTCGTTTAAGGCCAAGTCAGAACTGAGCAAGTTTGTTACTATGATAATCTTCTCCGCTTCAGCATTACATTCAGTTGTCAACTTTTCTCAGGTATGTTGATTTTAATATATATTAAAACGAGCTCTTATATTGTATACTACTGTATATCGGCATTATAGCCTGTTTAACACCAACAATTTAACATGTGGACTGAACCAGATGGATTTTTACTTATGGATGCCGAACTACCCACCTGTCATGTCACGGCCCCCTCCTCAAGTAAAAGGCTCAGTGAAGGAGGAAGACATTTTGTCCTACCTTTCAGATGCAAACAGCACCTGCAGTGTGCTCAGCATATTGACAATGCTGTCACAACGTGCTGTCAACTATGTAAGTGTAAAGAATATCTCTAACTCTGCATGTCTGCCTTATTAAAAGCAGTATTGATGAGTAAGCATTTAGCTGCCATTTCGTAAGTCCACTCACAATAATACATGCTTACAGTGCTTTTTCTAAAAAAAAATATGGTGGTTTTAGTCCCCAAGTCTGAAATGCCCTGGTTATTATGTACAGTTTAAGAAAAACAGGCAATTAAAGCTTGTATCTTTTTCTGTGTTTAATTGTTGATTATCTTACAGGTGTCCTTGTGCCATTATGGTGAGTGGTACTTTCACAGCGGTGCCCCTCGTAGTCTTGTGGAGCAGGTACAACAAGAGTTGAGAGATATATCTAAAGAGATCATTGCCAGAAACAAAAAAATGGAACTTCCCTACCCATACCTTTGTCCAGATTACATTGAAAACTCTGTGGCCATTTAACTGCAATTCTTTTACCACAAACATGCTTAAAATCATATTCAACAATGCATGCCTTTTAGTATAATTTGCTTTGTTCTCAATACTAACATCTGCTACAGATCAAACAAATGCTATTACTTATGAATTGAATGCTGTATTTCTATTGTTTTATTATAGTATATCTATAGTTCTTAAATTGTAAAAAAAAAAACATTTCCAGAAATGTCAGGAGATTTTCTAAAAACACTATAAAAAAACGAAATAATTGCAAAGATAGGTCAAAGGTCATAAATAACTGTCCTTCACTATACACAGTTCATAAAATCATAAAAAATAATGAGAGCAATAAATGATTGATGCCTAAATACTTTGCCCATTTCCATAAAGAAATAAGACAGGGCAGCAGCTTACATAATGAGGTGAAATAAGTATTAAAAACGTCACCATTTTTCTCAGTAAATATATTTCTAGAGGTGCTATTGACATGAAATTTTCACCAGATGTCAGTAACAACCCAAGTAA
>JAOUQT010305194.1:0-15579 GCA_025769995.1 Xyliphius kryptos | reverse complement strand
CACACACACACACACACACACACACACACACACACACACACACACACACACACACACACACACACACACACTCACTTTGTCTCTCTCACACACAAACACATAGTCGCACATACACACACACACACTAGCTCACACACAATCTCTCACACCATGTCTGTCTCTCAAATACACATACATACACAAAACCACACGATCACAAACAAATGAGCACAAGCATGATCACAAACACACAAACATTTTTTTCTTTTTTGTCCTAAACACATTTGCATGCACTTATACACACACATACACCAACACTTTTTCCTTATTGTCTCTGAACAACACACGCATATGTACACATGGTACCACACATCCGCTTAATTCATCAAACGTACTTTCACTTATAAATATACATTCTTGCACCTTCACACATACTGTTGTGCACAAACTCACACACTCTTGTGTACATATGCACAATGTATGTGTGAAAGTATGTATGTATGTGCATATGTAAAGTGTTCTTACAATCAGGTTTGACCTTCTTCATTTACACGGCTCTGTATATATGTATATACATGTTACACATGTGTAGTTTATAGTCACACAGTCACAACTGCGTAGTTTACTTCCTACGGTCATGTTGTCCAGACCGTCTGCATGCAGCTTGAACCCTGGGATCGCAGCATGCGGCTATATTTATAATCATTCTTGTCATACTTAATCGCCCAGTATTTTTTATTTTTTTGTAAGCCGCTTTGGATCAAAGCGTATGCTAAATGACCTGTAAATGTACTCTTAATTTGTTTACAAAAACATTAAAAATGGAGCATCTGTAACATCTGCAATTCCCCCCAGGGGATTCATAAAGTATTTTGAAATTCTGAAATTCGGAAAGGGGTGGCATGGTGGCTTAGTGGTTAGCACATTCGCCTCTCAGCGCTGAGGATTCCTGGTTCGAATCCCAATCTGGGTGGAGTTTACATTTTCTCCCCGTGTCTGCGTCTTTTCCAGTTTCCTCCCACATTCCAAAATATGAAGGTAAAGTGAATGCTCTAAATTCCCCTGTATAGTGTGTGAATGTGTGTGTGGATGTAGGTACCCAGCGATGGATCGGCGTACTGTCCTGGGTGTATCTGCCCAGCGCCCGAGATGTTCTCCCCTAGATGGGCATGGGGACCCCCTCCCCCCCAAGACCCTCATAATGGAATAAGCGAGAGATAATGAATGAATGAATGAATGAATGAATGAATGAATGAATGAATGAATGAAAGAAAGAAACTTGGAATGTATTCTACACAGTTTGGGAATCTTCACTTTATAAAAATTTTCACTCTGCAAAAAGATTTATATTATTCAGAGAGACTATTAGGACAAACATCTTGAAAATTATATTCCTTTTTTGCCAGTCTTACTAGGCAGAAAATGTGTATAGCCACAAGTACTTAGCCATGAATTTTGGACAACTGTATGCTTCCAATTTTGTGATAATGATTTAAGAAAGGTTCTTTTATGACAGCGCCCCTGTGCACAAAGTAAGGTTCAAAACAACGCAGGTTGAATCTGAAGAACTTGAGTATCTCTCAGAGTCTTAATATACATGTTTGGAATGAACTAGAAAAGAGATTGTGAGTCAGACCCTCTTTTTCAACAATGCCCGACCATACAAATACTCTGTCCATGTCCTAGATAATGTTAACCTGTGTAAACATCTTTAGATTTGAAAAATCTTTAATACTATTAACAGTATGAAGGACAGAATGAGCTTCATTTTACTTAGTGAATGAGACAGCAGAAATAAATAAAATAAACCTGTTTTAAACAGCAGCGCAACATTTTACAGGTGTACAATTGCAAGTCCTGGGGTGTGTCTCTTGTAAGACGCTTTACAACAAATAAAACAATATAACATTAGTAAAATAGTAGAAACACCAAATATAATCAATACAGTTTCAAAGGTAAGAAGAAGAGCAAATTAAAAAGCAGCAGCAGTATAAAAATAGCTGTAACAGGTTAAAAGCCATCCCAAACAGATGAGTTTTGAGAATTGACTCAACATTAGACAGATCAGAGCAGTCACATATTTGTTTTGGGGGGACAGTTCCAAAGTGAGGGGGCAGCAACAGAAAAGGCTCTATGAGTAATCAGTGTAATTGAAAATGAGCTAAAAAGTGTAGCACTTGGATGGCTGTTAAAATGTGGCTTTGTGGTTTTATGTAAATAATTGATTAGAAATCAGTTCATCTGAGATGTAATAGTCATTTGCATAATTAATAATTTAAAAGGGTGAATGGCGATAGTGCAGATCTTGCAGAAACATGCTGTGGATGCTTGTGTTTAAGAGTAAGGATGGCAAAAACTGTTGCTTCAATCTCATCTCACACAGAATTGCACTTTTTTCATGCGGTTTAATTTCACTAGACCTAGAGGTTAAAACACTGTGTTGTGGGGGCAATAATTTTTCTCTAACTCTACCTTACACTCAGTAATAAGTGTAGAGCTGATGTTAAAGTTGGTTAAGTTGGTACCATGAAACCTTCTACTCATTATTTCTAGTGAACTCATTATTAAATAGTGAGGTTTTAGGCAATTATAAATCTGAAATAAAAAGTAGGGTTTGTGAGTACAGTGTGCACACAGTTGCATTCTTACGTGAATTGTCACGTAAGTAAATCAGTTTTCCAAAAACACAATAGGAAATGATGGAGCCACGTTTCAGTTTTGTAGGTTCTCCCGAAGACCCCAATCCATCTGAGATGTGTTTAAAAGTGAAAGCCAACAAACCATCTAATGTAAGAGAACTGTTTTTTCAAGGACATGGTATGTAAACATAACTCCAACTTTTAGCCTTGTAGGTTCTCGGGAAAACCCCGATGTGACAATGAAGTGGTCTTGCGTTTGATGGCGATATTATTTTTTTTAAGGACATGATAGGGAATGAAGGAACCAAATTTTAGCCTTGTAGGTACTTGGGAAGACCATGACGTGACCCTGGAGAGTTCTTTCGTTCAATTGCTATAGCAAATGAACCACCAAACATAGGAAGGTAAGAAATACCTATTTCTTCCATGGACATGATGTGTAATCACAATGCCAGCCTTGTAGATAAGCAAGTGGGAAAAATAGGAACGAGTGAGTCAGTGAGGCTTTTGGCATTTATGTAGGTAGGGATTCTAATTTTGGCTAGTAATGTATAAATGCATGCATGACCTCCTTCACATATCAGCGCACATACACACACCTGGAAACTTTCTGTTCTACTTTGTGAAACTTTGTAGATAAGTTCATATGTACATTGTTTGTGGTTTTTAAGAATGCAAAATGTGTTTATCACAATGATTCTGACTACTTAAGATATGCAAATGGAATAAGGCATTGTGCATTTGGGTCAATGTGTTAACCAACTGCATTAATTTCTTTGTGTACTTTATTCGTGCATTATTCATTAGTTGAAACATGGAAGCCCATGCATTCTGAATCCTAAATCATGGCAGGGTTGGTCTTTATAAAGCGCATGTGAAATGTACTATGTTCATGTATGATCGTTCCTTTCTGTTACGTCTCTCCATGTAGGGGGGAATTTCCACCAAGCCATGTGCCGTTAATTGCCCTGATGCTGACCTGATTTGAAATAACCAACAAACACGCCGATAAAACCAGTTCTATGTAAACATGTCGTCACTGAATTAAGTGATTAATCACTTACGGTTCAGAATGTAGAATATTTGTGAGCCTCTGGTGATCCTGTTAATGAGGTGAGATTGAAGGTGTGGGTTGTGAAGACATCTTCCTCATTAAAAGAGAAACAGCATCTGACAGATGTGTTCATGTTAATTGTCCTGATCAAGACCTCAAAGAGAAGCTCATAAAGACATCTGAAGCTGACGAACGAGGCTTTTGGCTTAATAATCCACACAATGTATCTGCAAACGGGGTTTTGTTTGGTAAAATTCCTCGTTGTAACTGCACTAAAAAACATTTGTCCAAATTGGAGATGGAAGTGCAAGTGTGGAAGTGGATGAAAATTAGAAAGACAAAGTATTTGATGTTCCAATTGCATAGTTATTTCAGTACTTTGGTTTGCAGACTACATCATTGTGTATGCAGAAGAAACACTAGTATTCCTAGTATCACCAGACCATCAACAGTTTCCATTAACCATCATTGTTTTTAGAAAGAGGGAGGATACAAAAATACTTTAAGGAAATAGAAAATGCTAAATTTACAGACAGGATCTTAACCTAGTATCAACTTGCTGGAAGGAGAAAAGTCTAACCACTACAGCCAATCACTAAGCCACATCTGAAATCATCTGATAATGCAAATCTTGATTTATTGAGGCCTCATTTGTTAACGAATAAAACCTAAAAGAATTGCACTAAACCTGGAAGCGCTAGTTACCTCACAGGTCAGTCAACTGCACAGTCACCAATCAGAAAATTGATTAAGAAATATAAATCAACACTTAAACTCATCTCATTGTCTTCTACGACTAGGGTTGTGCGCGCAGTTCCTATGCCCATCCAAGGGGGAACGTTTTGGACGCTGAGCACATACACTCAGGGCACCAGTCTAATCGATGGGCAAAATCTCACTCACACAGAAACACTTTAGAGCACACAATTTACCTTAAATCCATGGTTTTTAGAATTTGGTAGAAAATCTGAGAAATTGGAAAAAACCCATATGAAAAGGGAAAGAACACGGAAACTCCACCCAGATTGGGATTTGAACCTGGATCCTCAGCACTGAAAGGTAAACATTTGCACTTAATCTTGTGTCGTTGCTCCATGTCACAAATGTGTCAAAAACTCGATATTGAATAAAGCTATGATAAATATGAGTGCAACATTGTTTTTTCTTGTGCAATTCTGTGTTTAATGTGTCACATGACCCCTTCCTATTGAAAAACGTAAAGTTGAATCCAATGCCTCAAATGTTTTCCCCCTCCCATGTACTAATATGCCACAAACAGCAAGGTAATATTAGCAACCACTTCCATTTTATCAGGGTATATATGGCTACCTCTTGTGATCAACCCAGTACATTAACTAGGCTTATGACACGTTATAAAATGTTATTAATTCTTTGTAACGCTTTATTAATGCAGTTATAATGCATTATGAATACCTGATTCATAGAAATAGTTACCAAAATTTCATCATGGCGCCACCCTTTCCAGAGCTTAATATGGCGGACAACAGCGATATCAATATGTACATCGGTTTTGTTTAGCTCAGGAAAGACATGTATCAAATTTCGAGAAGATGGGGCCCATAAGTAAGACTTTTATAGAATTTTAAAATAATACCTGCTTTACTTTTGGAAGTAAGCTGCAAGGAATAAGCCTGCCAAATTTTAGCCTTTTACCTACTCAGGAAGTTTTTGATAAAACTGACACCATTGGAAAGCGTGGTAAATATATACTGCTCAAAAAAATAAAGGGAACACTAAAAGAACACATCCTTGATCTAAATGAATAAAATATTTATTTAAAAGATATATTTAGTTGGAAATCTTTATTTAGTAGCCAGTGGAATGCATTGAGAACAAAATTACATAAAAAATATCAAAATGTAAATCAAAATTATTATCCCATGGAGGTCTGGAAGTTACATTGTGTTGTTTAAGTGTTCCTTTATTTTTTGTGTTTTATTTATCGACATCTAGGATATTTGTTATTTTGTTTTTACCGCATTCTACTAAATAAAGATTTTCAACTGAAATATTGTATTCATCGACATCTAGGATGTGTTATTTTAGGGTTCTCTTTATTTTTTTTGAGCAGTGTAAATTAAGTACAGACAGCTATTATAATTTACAATGTTATTACCCCTCTCCTTACTAAGAGGAATTTAATCTTTTACACATACTGAGTCTCAACAGTAGGGGGCCTGGGTGTCTAGCATAAAGCAGAAGCCACCCATTTTCAGTTTTTTTACCATCACAAGCAGTTACTTGAACCTTCTTGCCTGCATAGATTTCTTTTTATAGGTCAAATGTATGCAAGTCAGGTGACCTGGGTGTTAAGCTCCTTGGTTTAATTGTGTTTACGTGTCTGGCCCTGCGATCGGCTTTCCAGGGTGTTGCCTTTTTCTTTTTTTCCTGTTTATTTTCTTTTATAATTTTTTTTATACACCTACGGTATGCTTAATAGGCATTTTGATTCCCACCAATTTTGATTCACGTTTATGGTCACGTTTCAGATACTTGGCTGATGTAATCAGGATGGGTCATCAATTCATCACTGGGCACACTCACTTTACACAGCCATATACAGGCAACTTTATAGGGGCAATTTCTATTCAATCCACCACATTTACCTTGAATCCATGGTTTTGGACTGTGGGAGGAATCGAAGAACACAAATAAAACCCACGCAGAACATAGAACCTCCACCCAGATTGGTATTCTAACTTTGATCCCCACCGCTAAGAGGCGAACGTGCTAACCACAAAGCCACTGTGCTGCCCTCAACGAAAAGGGTTAAAATAACTTATATTAGAATTATATTGATTATGAGCCAATTTATTTTCATTTCCAGTTTGATTGTAAGATGTTAAATATGATCTATATAAATGACTTTCTTAACTTAAAGCAATTAACAGCAAGCTAATAGGCCAATAGCAGCTTGAGGTTGAAAAGGCCTGATGTGGGAGTTTGTTTCATCTAAGTGCGCTTAATGTAACCTGCTGACAGTTACTCTTCACTCAGCCCTGCTTAAGCAGAGTAGAAAAGATAAAAAGGAAAAAGTATGCATGAGAGAAAGCGAGACAGTATGACAAAGAAAGAGATACAAAGCCTGCGTGCAAGTAGCAGTGCCTTGTCTTACGAAACACTTTTCCCCCCTCACAGGCCTAGTTTCTGCGTATTGTCTTTCCTGGGTATGATAACACGCTGGCGCTACAAGTTCATGTTATACGCTCATATACCCACATCCTGCCACAAGACCCATTGCTGCCCAGCTACCTTAGGGAGGGGAACAAGGAAAAATAGTGATGTAGAGTAAATAAAACCTAATGTTACTAAACTGTTGCACACTATAAAGCACATGCTCACAAATACACAGCTACACATTACTGAGGTAACAAAACGTAGCAACGACTCATGTGACTCTCTACTGCGGAATAATTTTGAGTTGAATATTTTTATGATTGTTGTAAGTAGTCATACGACACATAAGTACAGCCAATCACTGTGCTGGAGCATTTTTTTTTCCTGAATTGTTTTTTGACCAATAATAACGCTCCAAATTGCAGCTTGCACTTTAATTCTCTGAGCTCATATAATACTGTTAATTTACACATGTAGGCCTCAACAGTGGTCAACCGATTAAAAACACTGCTAATTGCAGCTTGCATTCCAGTCTATAGACTAATTTAGTTTGTGCTGAATAACTCATTTATGCAAAGAACTTGTGGTGTTTCACTTTGATGTCACTGTGATTAACATACTTAGATGAATTTACATACTTAAATGGAACAACTGCTGTACCATTTCAAGTCTTATAAAACAAATGACTCTACATATAGCCTTTATAAAGGAAATGACTCTCATGCCTTTATAAATGAATCAGGACAACTTTAATAAGCTAATAATTCAAATTATAATGATTGGAATCATTGTTGTCACACCTCCTTGGCAAACAAAAAAAGCACATCTATAATAGAAGACGTTTGGTGTGTTCTCTCTTTAGCGATTGGTGCACGAGTAAAGTGCAGGGGATGACGTGAGGTACATGGAATTTAGCTGTTGGGGCACGGTTAGAGTGGAGGGGATAATGTGAGGTGCATTGCGTATAGCGATTGGCACACAGGTAGAGTGAAGAGGATGATGTGAGGCACTTGGCGTATGGACACTGGCATGTGGATAGAGTGGAGGGGATAATGTGAGGTGCATTGCGTATAGCGATTGGCGCAGGGGTAGAGTGGAGGGGATGATGCGAGGCACTTGGCGTATAGCGATTGGTGCATGGGTAGAGTGACGGGGATGACGTGGGTTGGCTAACGTGAAGCTAAAGCTGTAAGGCATGTTATGACTTGCACCTCAGCAGCAATGAGGACATTCGACTGAATGTGTACGATCCCAGAGCAGTGCATTCCTTCCTGAAAACTTGAATTTAAATAGAATTAAAGAAAGTTATTTTGTCAATTAAGCAAATTGGTGAGTGACGTCAGTGTGTTCACGTCACTCAGTGTGTTTGTGTGTGTCACTGTGCTGATGGGTTAAATGTTAAGGACAAATTCCTCTGTGTGTAGTAGTAACAAACCATAATATATCAAGGGCTTTTGTATATTTAATTGGGTGGCACAGGTGGCTTGGTGGTTAGCATGTTCACCTCTTAGCGATGGGGATTTCCAATTTGAATCCCATTCTGGGTGGAGTTTCCATGTTCTCCCCTTGTCTGCGTGGGTTTCCTCCAGGTTTTCCCACATTCCTCCCACAGCCCAAAAAATCCTGGATTCAAGGTAAACTGACTGCTCTAAATTGCCCTATATAGTTTGTGTGAGTGTTTGTTTAAATGTGGGCCCAGCGATTGATTGGCGCTCTGTCCTGGGTGTATCTGCCCAGTGCCCAAAATGCCCTGGGGCATGGGGAACCCCTGTGACCCTCATAGAGGATGAAGCAAAAGATAATGAAAAAATGAATTAAATGTATATTTAATTTTGTTCCACCAGCACAAATAGTTTCCTGGTGGTTCAATCTGTTACCTAGGAACATATTACGTGTTAATACGACCGTTTAAGGAAAGTATTACTACATTTATAAAATGACATAAAAATAAAGCAGGATTAACAAAGTGACATTTCCTGTTAAAGGCACAGTTTGAAGTCATACTATGAATAGCTCTAAAGTGAGGAATCTAAAACGTTGCCTTTTGAAGCATGAGATCATGAAGAATCAAGCAGAAGACATATGAATGAAAAGCAGGAAAAGCAGGAAACGCAGCGTGTGGTTAAAACGAGTCTACCCTTCATTCACACAAAACCTGAGCTCATGTCTCCAGAATCACCACTTCTCTATTTTAAACCCCAACCCTCTTTCCTGCCCCAGCATCCAACCCCCACGTCCACGCACACATCCTAACGGCTGTGATGTGGAAGGAAGCTGAGCTCTTGCCAGCACTATCACACATGCTCATGCACCTGTCCACACAGTTCATTTTCACAGGGTTTTCTCACATTCTCTCTCTCCCTCTCTCTCTCTCTCTCTCTCTCTCACACACACACAGAGGCCGAGAAAGAGCCAGAGATGAATAAGTATAGTATGTACACTGAGATTTAACGTTTCAATTTGACGGAGAACATAAACCATTCTTCATGTTTTTATAAACTCCTACAGTTTAATCCTGTGCTTTTACAAACCTAGTATTGTTATTAAAAAAAATACTTAAGCCATTAATTAAGTAGACCAAAGCACTGTAAGATAGATTAATGATGTCTGATCAAATAAATGCTCTAGATGACCTTCAGTTTGGATCATGAATCACCACCTCATCAAACTCCTGAACAACTTAAGAAGGACTGGACTAAATATACAAACACAACAACATTGCTGCTAATACATTGTATACTTTTTATATTTATAGACAATTGCTACCAGAAATACACGGTTTACATTTAAAACCTTGGACATATTTTGCACCTTGCAGCTCACACGATGAGTGGACCACCTGCACGGTTTGCTCCTGTTACTTAAATGTATATTGTTGTGTATGTATTGTTTTTGTTTTGCACAGTTTATTGCACACATGCACTTTATGTTGGCTTTTTTAGTTTGTCGTTCTATGAAGCACCTTGTTCCGGGAGAACGTTCTTTAATTCCACTGTATACTGTAAATTTTTGGAATGACCAATAGAACCACTTGAATGAAGTTTGCTGAAATACATGTTGTGTATAATATAATTGGTATATAAACTGGCTGATAAACATGATGTTTTACAGGCTGCTCAGGCTGGGGAATATAATGGCTAAGAAGTGACTGTCTCAGCATCATGTCTCTAACAAGCACCAACCCCAATTTTTCAACTTCACCAACACAGCTTGTAAAGAATAGAACTCAATATAAACTATTCCCATCCACCTTCCCTACCACCACAATACAATACAATGAGACCAGATTCAACACTACACTGCTTCCCATGACTTCAGAGGAGAGTTCTAGCATGGGCATGTTCCTCATGCCCTTTGGCATCATGACAATCATTGGGTTGGCTATTATTATGGTAAGCACACAGGTGGCCGATAATATATTCGGTCAACATTTGTGATTTTAACCTAGTTTTGTGTTATTAGATGTTTTAATTCTTGTGAGCATAGAAAGTTCTGGAAATGTGTTTACAGAGAGTGTTAAACCTAATGGCTTCAATCATACCACCAGCAAAGTATTTACCAAGAAACAGTAATGTGCATTAGAAAAGGACCAAAATGGGATCCTTAATTCTTACAGTGTGGATTGTATGAATACATAATACCACATGTTCTGAAGTAGCTGTACAAATACACAGCATTTCTTTCTTAAGAACCTTACAAGTAATAAACATTTCTTCTGCTCCCCTCGTTAAAAAATCAGACTAATTGATGTTATGAAGCATTACAAAAAAATAGTATAACTATGCCCTTTTTGTGCTTTATTTTCTTAGATGTTGTACATACGGAAAAAGAAGAGGTGAGCATGCATTTATTTCAATTTGTGTTTTTAGTTTTTAAATGATACTTTAAGAACATTTCTATTAGTTCTATATATATTGTGTCTTTTGTCAGGCTAGAGAAGCTCAGACACCAACTGATGCCCATGTATAACTTTGATCCAGCTGAAGAACAAGATGACCTGGAACAAGAACTTCTAGAACATGGACGTGACGGCAGCCCTGCAGGGCCAAACTCTAAAGTAATTCTTTAAAAAACTGACTACATATAAAAAATGATGCACACACATTGCCATCTGTTGAATGACTTAGTTTTGGTTATGTTATTGGATGGATATTCAGAGGAGTATTTACCATATATATATCCCTGGTGGCCAATCTTCATTAATTGCACATTGCACCAGTAAGAGCAGAGTGTGAAGGTTTAACAGAATAAGAGCACAGTTTTGCTCACAATTTGGCAATGCACATAACATTATGGGTGACATACCAGAATTCAAAAGATTAGTTTGATGAACATGAAAGTGAAGTTGAACATCACCCATGGCCTACACACTCACCAGATCTAAATATTATTCAGCCACTTTGGGGGGGGTTTATTCAAATATAAATACATTTATTGGATCTTAGCCCACTTTCTTTGCATTGCTTTTATAAAGATAAATATTGTGCTTTACAGTTAACATGGAGCAAATGCTTTTCTCTCATTTTCAGACACTGACAACAGGTCAGGGCACCACACAAAAGCCAAGCCGACTGGTCTTCACTGACGTTGCTAATGCCATAAACGTATGACATCACTCCCATAGAGGAAATGAACAATTAGAAATCAAAATCACTGAAGACATTTCTAAGATTTTGAAAATATTTCAGTTTTTTGAGAAGCAGTTGGAACAAGCATCAATCTGGCATGTTTGTTGGCTAAAACTGTAGAAGTCTGTTGTGTTTGCAGAAAATATTATTTTAGGTCATAGTCAGTTGTATTGTTTCTCTATACAGTGTATTTTACATGTTCAAAAAAGCAAGCATTGTTTAAATTCCATATATACTTTGCACAGATTTTGTTATTTTACACTTTTACATATTATCCGTTCATATAAAATATTGTTTTTGTGATGAATATGATGTTTTGAGAGTTTGTTAATGTGCTAATAAAGTGCTGTGCATGTGTAACTGATGGTTTTACCACAAGTATTGTACATGTAAAATCATAAATGTAAAAGACAGTGTTTCTATTTAATATGATGAATTTATCAGTCAACAGTTTAACTAAATGTTAGTCTGTTTTAAATGGCAGATGGATAAAGGAAATATAATATAAAAGGTTGGTACTAACCTACTTACACTAAAATGCAAGTGCAATGGTTTGGCTGTTATTCCTCACAAAATATTTTTTTTTTGTAGTATCAATTTTTTTTTCTTTTAAACTGATTTTGAAAAGACATTTTCAAGTGCAAGCAACATCTTGATGACTTCTCATTTAAAAGCTCCAGATACATGCCTTTGAACCATTGAGGTTAAACTGCCTTCACCATGCCAGTGTCATGGAACAGATTTTTTTTTTATATAACCATGTTTTTTTTACATCTAGTATGAAAACAAATTTCAGGTAAGGTTCCTGTGATATTTAACTTGTTCCAGGACAATATACATGTATTAGGTTTTTGTTTGTATTTTGTGCAGCTGGCTTGACATAAATGCTGCAGTAAATAATTGACTAATTTTTTGATTTACGGCAGTCTGCAAAGAAAAAATTGATGATCGTTTTTTTAACTGGGGTAAAAATAAAAAAAAGTTCACTTGCTGAAATTTCTATTATTAAAAAAAATCTTTATATAATTATTTGCAATATCAAATACTTTCTTTCTAAGCCAGAACCTCTAAAAAGGACCCAAAGTAACAGTGGCAAGGTTACAATTAAGCAGTATTTGTTGTTTTTATTTAAAGAATGAAATCTAAATATTCATTTATGCCACAATACCTTAAACCAGGTTTATATTTGCTGTTGTTATTAAGGTTATAGATTGACCAGCTTGTTACAACACAAGAAACAAAGTTTTAAATTTCCATCTGTACGTCATCCTCATTGTAGTAAATTCCCCTCTTCCAACAATGTTTAAAAAATATTTAGGTTTTTCTTAAATTTTACAAAATAATAAAACGGAAAATGTGTACCCATCTTAAATATTTAAAGTGGCATATTTGAAAATGGAAATTTCATTTATTAGCTTAATAACTCTCCCTCGTTTGGCAGCAACAACCTCGACCAAACACTCCTGTAGTTGCAGATCAGACCTGCACAACAGTCAGGATAAATTCTGGACCATTCCTCTTCACAAAACTGTTTCAGTTCAAAAATATTCTTGGGATATCTGGTGTGAATTGCTCTCTTGAAGTCGTGCCACAGCATCTCAATAGGGTTGAGGTCAGGACTCTGACTGGGCTACTCAAAAAGACGTATTTTATTCTGTTGAAGCCATTTGATTGATGATTAACTTCTATGTTTTGGGTCATTGTCCTGATGCATCTTTCACCCTCTGTTGAGCTTCAGTTGGCAGACAGATAGTCTTGGTAAATCAAAATGTCTTGGTAAACTTGAAAATTCATTTTTCCGTTGATGACGGTGATCCGTCCAGGCCCTGAGGCAGAAAACCAGCCCAAAACCACGATGCTTTCTAAACCATATTTCACAGATGGGATGAGGTTTTGATGGTGTGCTGTGCCTTTTTTTCTCCACACATAGTATTGTGTGTTTCTTCCAAACAATTCAATTTTGGTTTTATCCGTCCACAGGATATTTCGCCAGTAGTGCTGTGGAACATCCAAGTGCTCGTTTGCAAACTTAAAACGTGCAGCAATGTTTTTTTTTTTTGGACAGCAGTAGCTTTCTCTGTGGTTTCATCCCACAAACTCCACTCTTGTTTAATGGTTTTTCTTGGTTATGTATTGTAGACAAAAATGTTAGCATGTGCCAGAGATTTCTGTAAGTCTTTAGCTGATACTCTACGATTCTTCCTCACCTCATTTGATTATTCTGTGCTGTGCTTTTGCAGTCATCTTTACAGGATGACCACACCTAGGGAAAGTAACATTAGTGCTAAACTTTTTTTTGTTTGTAGATCATCTGTCTTACCATTGACACATGAACATTGAGGCTTTTAGAGGTACTTTTGTAACCAAGCTTCATGCAAGTCGACACTTCATGAACGTAGAATGTCTGAAAGCTCCTTTGTGCGTGGCATGATTTACATCCCACAATGCTTCTTAAGAACAGCAAACTCAAAACTGGTGTGTTTTTTTTATAGGGCAGGGCAACTTTAACCAACACATCCAATCTCATCACATTGATTGGACTCAAGGTTGGCTGACTTTTCCTATTAGCTCTTAGAAAAGTCTTTAGCCTAGTGGTTTACATACTTGTTCCACCCTGCACCGTAAATGTTAACATGTGTTTAATAATAATTTTGTGTGGTATTAGTTTAAGCAGACTGTGTTTGTCTATTGCTGTGACCTAGATGAAGAACAGAACACATTTAATGACCAATTTATGCACAAATCCAAGTAATACCGACAGGTTCACACTTGTTCTAAATACTGTATAAAATCCAATCCAAATAACAATCATTAAACAATCATGATTTTAAACAAGGAATGATTTAAAAAGCATTATTCATTTATTTAAATGGCACCGTGGTTCTTAGTGAGAAACTGTATACAGTACATAAACCCTATCTCAATTTTTTGTAAACATTTTTTTCTCTACCTCAAGTTGCATTTGAACAGCAGAATACAAGACTGACAATTCACTATATAAGAATTCAAATTTAGTACATTGCATTTTTTTTACATTTAAATGTCACACAAACAATCTAGCCCGAGTTCTTAAACTTTGGTTTTGACTTAAATTCAGTAGCACCTGACATAATAATCAGAAGGAAACATGCAATGTAGCTGATCCTTGCCATGAATCCTTCACTGGATAATTATTGATTGCCATTTGAACTCGTCCGATTCACTGTATCATTTTTGTAACTGCATCTTATAGCAGTAAAATATAAAAATAAAAGCACTGTCTGTCTAAATGCAGCCTGTAGCACGAGAAAAGCCACAGACCAGCCAAGGAGGTAGTTTTATTCCGATTCCTCCTGTGGTGATGGTAGAGGTGGCTGGTTCTTTGTTTGTGCCGCCGCCTCTTCTTCCTCAACCTAGATGTCGGGAAAGACATTGAGGTGAACATGTGTGTGGGTGCATGAGAAGGAAGCACACATACAGTCTACACTGAAAACTGACAGTTTGGGACAGGAAACGAAGAAAGGAGGATTAACGGCCAAGTGCAATTTCCCTTAAGGCCATTGACTCATTTGGCTCCTATTTTAGAATCAAAAACATATCTCTCATGAGTAAAAGGGGAGTTTTTGAATCCTTTTTTTTACTCATAACTAGGTTTCAGGGAGGTCGTTACTGACTAAATGTATTAATCAGCATAGGTGCACTAACAGTGAAAGATAGAAGTAATAGATGCAAAAACAAACTGGACACTAAAAATAGTCAGGATTCATGAATTTGTTTCTTACCTGGAGTTCACATACTTTTTGAGGCTGTATATAAGAAACAGAAAAGCAAAATGAATATGTTGTGTTATTGTTCACAAGTGAGTTAAGAAGGTTTTCTAACTGTATAATGATAATGGACTAATGATATCTGAATCAATTGTCGAAGATTAAAAGACACGTGATTTTGTTCATCACAAATTAATTTGTTCTTGCTTTGAAGATTACAAATAAATGGTGAATAATATTCTACCTCAAAATATATGAATGTAGAAATATATATATTGCTCAAAAAAATATACAACACAATGTAACCCCAAGTAACTCCAACACTGATTGTAAATCAATTTCACTTGCTGTTGTGCGAATGGAACAGACAACAGGTAGAAATGAGAGGCACTTAG
>JAOUQT010305176.1:0-15581 GCA_025769995.1 Xyliphius kryptos | reverse complement strand
AGACACAGAACACCTTCGTGCCACAGCTCGCATTGATGTGCCATCCTGGATAAGATGCACTACCTGAGCCACTTGTGGAATTGTAGAGTCCGTCTCATGCTACCACGAGTGTGAAAGCACCACCATTTAAAAGTGAACAAACCATCAGCCAGAAAGCATAGGTACTGAGAAGTGGTCTGTGGACCCCACCTGCAGAGCCACTCCTTTATTGAGTGTGTCTTGCTGATTGCCAATAACTTCCACCTGTTGTCTATTCCATTGGCACAACAGCAGGTGAAATTGATTGCCAATCAGTGTTGCTTCCAAAGTGGATAGTTTGATTTTACAGAAGTTTAATTTACTTGGAGTTATATTGTGTTGTTTAAGTGTTTTCTTATTTTTTTCAACAGTGTATACATAGCGAGATGAATACTGAAACTGTGTTCTGTAATTTGGCCACTAGATGGCAGTTAGAGAACGCAAATCCTGTTACTCCAGCGTTCACGTTAAAACCGGACTTTGGTTTAATCGACGATTTAGCTTTAAATAAATACATTTATGAATCAAACTTTTTTATTAGAGTGTTTGTAACAGTTTTATATAAGAAATAAGCCACTCAAGGTTGTGCATTATTGTAAACAAATCATTATAAAGAGGTGTAACATTGTGTTTTCTTTGATTTATCCCCAAAAACTCCATGAGAAACGTCCTCTTATCGAACATCAGCAGCTGACCTCAAGTTGACTGGACATTTAGTTAACTACACCATACTACCCTCCAAGACACACATTCCACACAAGTAACGGCTCAAATATTTACTCAAGAAATATTTCAAAATCTATTTTATTTAATGTGAGTGATCTTCTAATGTCGTGAACAAAGCTTTAATAGTCAGTAGCATAAGCTCAGCTTTTTTTGCAGCTTAACAAAGACTAAGCCCAATTTTCTAAAAGCAATGCATAATAACACTTTTTAGTTACTGAAGTTATTACAGGTGTTGTTTCCTGGAAAACAAATACCTTTGTCATGAAAATCGGCATCTTGTGATATCAGCAAAAGGCAGTCATAATAGATAGAATAAAAGCTTTAACTGCAGAATTAGATTTACATGAAATGCATATTGTTAAGGTGTATTGCATAACTAAAAATACTTTAGGCTGCAAAATATCTCAAAATCTGTGCGCGTGTGGGTAGCATATGGCAAAATAAAATAAATTGCATGGTACCATCTTCAAAATTCTTGATTAGAACAGTTCTAAACAAAAGAAAATATATTGTGAAGTGATTAATGTCAAAAACAAATTTTCAGAAATGTTATTCATTCATTCTCTTCTGCTTAATCCAGAGAGGGGTGTCTCAGGCGCTGGGCAGGACAGAGCGCCAATCCACCATTGAGCACACACTCACACAGCCACACACACTAATCGGGTTAATTTAGAGCATTCAAATTACCTTGAATACTTTTGGACTGTGGGAGAAAACCAGAGAACCCAGAGGAAACCCACGCAGACACGGGGAGAACATAGAAACTCCAGCCAGATTGGGATTCGAACCAGGAATCCCTAGCGATAAGAGTCGAATGTGCTAACCACTTAGCCACTGTGCTGCCCTCAGAAATGTCATGAGTTATTAAAATGATTAAAACTTTCAAATAAAAATCTTATTGAAAAAACATTGTGGAATATCTTAACTAAACAAATTAAACACGTTCGCAAAAGAACCACTACCACTTTACTCAAAAACATCAGTAAATTTCCTACTATTTGTGCATATTTGTTTTCAATATTGGTCTCCTACACTGTAATTTTCATTTGGAACAACAGATCAGATTTATAGCATGCAACTAACTACAAACTGAAGGCCTGACTGATACTGTAAATTACACAACAGCTGACAAAACATTTCAAATACAGCAGAGCCTTAAGAAAAAAATGCAGTTATTATTGCACGTCATTACATTACAAAGACATACAATACAAAACGCAGGTGGTTGGACCATGACCATGTTTTTGTTTGTGTTTTTTTATAATTGTACAGTATGGATTTTTGAACATAAGCAGTATTTCTTTATTGCCCTGGACCAGCCAGCAGCCTGCCATTGCTCATTTCTGAGTAAATTTCTCCATTTCTAAAAATAAAAAGAGACAAAGCCCATATGAGCATTAAAAATTGATGTATGGAAGAAAAAAAATCTATCAATTTAACTTGGAATGTAGTTACCTTTGTTAAGATCAATCTCCTTGGGAGTACGATAGTTGTTCATCTCTTTCATTATGTTGTTCTTATAATCTGAAAAAAATAATTAGATTAGGTATTAGATTTATACTTATGCGTAAGGGACTTTATCTTTTGTGAAAACAATTTACATTTTTACATGTTTTTTTTTTTTAAGTTTGAATCACTTTTAAAAAATGTGATGTGGCCTTTGTGTGAAGATCTTTAGTGACCACGAGTAAGCTAAAATATAACATTTAACATTAACATTAGATTGTTAGTTACTAAATCTTCCCTCAGTTAAAACTTGTTTGTATGTGTCCCAGCAATCAACAATCAGGCACTGGGAAAGGCTTAAGTAATCTTAAAACAGAATCTCACTCCCACCCAGTCTGTGGTGACTTCAGACTGATGACTGCAGTAAATGCACGATCAAGATACAGTTATTCTATTCACATTTTCAACAGACTGTTATTCTTATTATTCTATAATTGGTCATTTGAATAACTTTTTTTTTTTTTTTTTTTTTAAAGGGAAGTCCCAGTTCTTAAGTCTGATTGGCTGAGCGTTTGTCCAGCCCCGAAATTACTGACAATAATGCCCATGTATGAACGCTTCACATTTTTATCAATGCGTGATTATAAAATGCATTATTTTCCCAATGTATTTTTTATAAACTGTGTTCTGCTGTTTGGCAAGAAGATGGCAGTATTTAGTTGTTAAAGAAACTGCAGGCCAGTGTTCAAACCGAACTAGATTACTTCGCAAAAGACCAGTTTATTAACGATTTCTTTTTCAATAAACACATTTATGAATCAAACCCTGTTTTTTATAAACTATGTAACCATTTTAGAAACGCAATAAGGCCGTCAATGTTGTGCATTATTGTGAATAACTCATGGAAAAAAGGTGTAATTGTACTCAGATTCACTAAAAACATCCTATAGTTTCCTATCGTTTTTATGACTTATTCACAAAAATGCACACCCTCTCGTATTTTATTGTTTTAGTAAACATGACAAACCACATCAAAGTCTTTAGAATTAGATATATACTGCTCTTTACCAACCTTCTATATATTTTGATATAGTATAAATGATTATCATTTAGTATTTACAGTTAAACAGTTGAATGATTATTTTTTATCATGTATAAATAACATCTTTATCATATGACCTAAAGTTTAATTAACATTAAATGTAATATTTAATAATGTGGGATATACTGTAAAATGCAATATGAATTATTAAACATTTTTACTTTATTCACCACAAAATAATAAAAAAGATCTAAAACAAAAACTGCAATATTTTATAAATGCAATGCAAAAATTATAAAAAGCTTTAATTTTATTAAAAACTTGTCTTTTGGGTGGACTTTTCTGTTTCTCACATTTAGGGGTTGGACAATGAAACTGAAACACCTGGTTTTAGACCACATTAATATATTAGTATGGTGTAGGGCCTCCTTTTGCAGCCAATACAGCATCAATTCGGCAATGACATATACAAGTCCTGCACAGTGGTCAGAGGGATTTTAAGCCATTCCTCTTGCAGGAAAGTGGCCAGGTCACTTCGTAATGCTGGTGGAGGGAAACGTTTCCTGACTTGCTCCTCCAAAACATCCTAAAGTGGCTGAAAAATATTTTGATCTATTGACTGTGCAGGCCATGTTCAACTTCACTTCCATGTTTATCAAACCAATCTTTTGAGCTTCTGTAGGTCACCCATAATGTTGTGTGCATTGCAATATTTTTGAGCAAAACTGTGCTCTTACTCTGCTAATTGAACCTTCACACACTGCTGTTACTGGTGTAATGTGCAATTAATGAAGATTGTCCACCAGGCTGCTCCAATTTAGCCATGAAACCTTCCACACTTAAATGACAGGGGTTTCAGTTTCATTGTCCAACCCCTTTATTTATTCATTATTTATGTCAAAGTCTTCACAAAAAAATTCATTAATGTATAGGTTTTTACAAATATTTAGCTTTTCTGTTATATCTGTAATATCTAAAATAACAAATAATTATTCATTTCTTTTGCAGGAAAATCCAAAACATTACCATGCCATCTGTATGATCTGCTATGACTGCTAAAAAAAATTGGGTTTCCGATAACGTTAACCAAATTATTGTTCATCCTCTATCTGACAGCATGGTAAAACAGCTAATATTTTTCAGTGGAGTTTTACCTGTTTTGGTGTAAATAAGAATATCAAGACAACATAAGATGACAACATAACTTAAAATACATAAAAGTTTTTGTAATGTGTAGAATACATATAAAAAATAAATGTTTCTCAAAACTGAACACTTCTGTTAAGTTAATGCATAAAAACCATTGCATACCTATATGAAATTTTACTCTACGCTTTACTCTAGCAAAAGTGCCATGTGTTTTGCAGGATACTTTATTTATTAATAAACAAATGTTATGGATTACTATTCAAGAATAATACAGATTTCTATTATACAAATTACAATATTAGTCTCAAACAACAACATCAATTTTTTTTTTGCATTTTATATCTTAATTTATATTAAAAATAAAGGCAGATTATTTATGTAAAATCACTGCACACTTTACTTTTCATAAATATTTCTTTGCTACTCCAATGATTATTTATTTCAAACAGTAAACTGCAAAATTATTGCCTTCCATAATTACAGATGTGAGAATATAAGATTGGAATAAACACTAAAGTACTCATTTAACTAATTAGTCATCATTTGTGAAACATGTTTAAATGGAAGGATGCTTGTTTACCAAGCCGGAGGTCTTCCTGATGATAGGTTCTCAGTTCAGTAGGCTGCAATTCAATTTCTGTATTCTGATGTCTTTCCAGCAAGACAAGAGCACACATGGGGTAAGATATGAACATGGGACTTAACTTATAAACATAATCCAGAATGCATTTTAAGAAGCAGTAAATGTTTATATAATACTTACCGAATATCTCTGCGCAGGTCATAGTCTATACCTATAACACATCAGCATCGAAAAAAAATTATCCTAATGTTTTAAAACCACAAATGCTTATATAATAAAAAAATCATATATAAATGACTAAATAATTAAGTGTGTAAAGATATGAAGTGGTTAAAATGTATTTTAATAACACATTTCTAGTGTAAGACAAGAAAATTATAACATAATATTCAATAAAATATCATGTGCAATAAACTGGAATGACACAGTACCAAACATGCTCACTGAAATGACTCCTTTGTTTGCAGAGTCCGTTTCCTGGTGGATTAAAGCTCATACAGATCTGGAAGCTGGTGCTGAATCTTCATCTTTAGTTCCATTAGCATTTTTATTATATAAATTTAAACACATGATTGAAGGGGCCAGTCTAACATTTCTATCTTGTCTATCTTTATTTCAGTCTTCAGTGCAGTATGAAATTTAGATGATTGTTCCAATACAACATCAATTTTCATCTAATCCTCATCATCCCAATGCAATAAACTATAGGTCAGTGTTTCTTAAATGGTGGGTTGTGACCCAAAAGTGTGTCGCAGACACATTCTGGGTGTGTCGCAGACAGTTTGTGAAAAATAAATACATTGTATCCACTTATTCCTCTACTAGGTACTAAGGTCGTGGTGGGGTCACACATGCCTATCCAGGGGGACACACACTCACTCACACATCCACACACTATACGGGGCAATTTAGTGCAATCAATTTACCTGAAATCCATGATTTTGGAATGTGGGAGAAAACCAGAAAACCCTGAGGAAACCCACTCAGACACAGGAAGAACATGGAAACTCAAACCAGATCGGGACTCGAACCGGGAATCCCCAGCACTGAGAGGTAAATGTGCTAACCCCTAAGCCACCATGCCACCCTATTTTTTATATTAAACTCTACATTTATTCTTTATAAAATATGGTTTTGGTCTGCATTTAAAGACTCTAGAATGAATTAACTGTATTTACATTGATTTAAATAGTTGTAAAAAAAAGAGAGAAAGGCGCACGTCAGACGTGCACAGCATTCTCGTTGCCATGGTAACCACTATTCATTTACCAGTTACCCTTTCTTTTCATTTGTGCTGTTTGAAGGCAACATGGTGAAATGTAAATATTATCCGGAGTATTTGAAATGTGGATTTTCATTCATTGAGGAAAGGATTTCTCAGTTTCTTAAAGTAACTTATCTTAAATTTACTTTGCATGCATATTTATGTTTAAATGTTTTTGAAGGCTATTTTTCAAAAATACATTTGTTTGGTTTGTATTCTATAAGAGAGGGTCATGGATTAATGACCATGAGAAAATACAGATCCCAGGCTCAGACCAGTTAAAGTTCAGCATCCAGCTATCTTAACAAGCCATTTTTTTCCAGAACTAGAAAAATCGTTGACTTAAAATGTATCTTCATCTAAATTATAATTTGAAAGAATAGCCTATACAATTTAATTAATCTATCAACATTAACAATCGTTCTAAATAAGTACAAATCATATTTTATACAACAAGGTGGCTATGAAAGACTTATTGTTATTTACAATGTTGGTTACCATTTCTGAGTTCAAAAAGGAGGTGGCAGGAAAAATGGCCATTTTAGTTGACAGTTACAACTTTGGTTTATAGGTTACAAATGTTTTTAAGAAAATGGACAGATGTGGGATAAATATAGGCCTACAATATAAAATGACTGTATGAAAATCATTATTTATTTCCATATAAAATGAATACCATGTGTTTTTTAACAATGCCAGGTTGCAACCAGAGAAGCTAAAGGGCTGCTTGTGGTATGTCTACATGCCTAAATGTCTAACGAATAGCAATAGATTCTTTCCAAGAATTCCATAGAATTTGGCTCTAATCCTCCTCCCTTTGATTAATGTGACTGTATCTATAAAAAAAGAACTAAAACAGCTATAACTTTGATGTTTTAGCCAAACTTTTCCATGTGTATTGTAGTATTTGTCATATGGTAAGACATTTTCCTTTAAGCATGCCACATCATAATGTTTTTCTTGTTTAGTAGCAGCTTTGTGACAAATTGGTTGCTTAATGAATATAATTACCTACCAACATTTACTTATCAAGTATTTTTTATTAAGCACACTTACGATACATGATCAGTGATATCTATAGTTGTAAACACAACTAAATAAGAAATATATTTGGGGAAATTATGTGCAGAACATTACTTTCAGACATTTTTTGTACATTTATATTCTTTTATATAATAGCAGACTAATATTACAGACATAATGGGTAATCTTATTTGCAAAAGTCACTGTCAAGTTCTATTTTCACTTTTAACTTTTTCCTTTATAACATGCATCATCTATCTTAACCATCGTCCATAATCATAAGCTATACATAAGAATATCAGAATATTTTGTTCCCAAAATAAACAATGCTGTCATGAGTATTTTAATTTTATATTACTATATATTTCTAGTACTATATACCATATAAATGCACTTCATAGACTAACAATTACAAATTGTCGTTCCTCTGTTTCCTTTGCATATTTTGTCCAATGGTCTGGACTAAAACACTGACATGATGTATCATGTTAAGATGTGATCCTAAAATTGTGAGGCTCACTCTGTATTTGTCCATCTTCCTGAGATAAAGTCAAGCTGAGCCGTTTGACATTATTGAGAATAATGCACACCTTTAAACACTTCACATTCATATCAATGCGTTATATATACACATTATACAATTATTTAATACATTATTTTCCCTGTTTTATATGCATTGGGTTCTGTTATTTGTTAGAAAAACAGAAAACCTGTTACCCAGTGATCAGCGTTCATTTAAAAAATGGACTAGACAATGTAGCGGAAGACCAGTTTTTTTTTACCAATATAGCTGTTCCTAATGGCATTTATAAATCAAACCATGTCTTTTTTATTATAGAATCTTTGTTGCCGTTGTATAAAAATGATAAGGCACTCGAGGTAGTGCATTTTTGTGAATAAATCACTGAAAAGAGGTGTAACGCCCTCTCGTGCCCTATATATACTGTATATATCTTTCACAGTCTAATATCAACATATCTGCTATTGTTTGTGAGCATCTTAATATTTATTTGAACATGGCAAATTTACCTTTCTTTTTGCAGTGCTGTGTGGTCATGATTATTCCAATTAGGATGACTAGGAGAAGCAACAACAAGCCCATGATGTAGCTTGCTTGGTACATGAGGTGATTATGGTTTTCAGGCAGAATGACGTTAACAACATGTGAGGTCTCCACCATGTTTTCATCTATATCAAGAAGAAAAAAGAAAGTTATTGAGAATATTTTTATCCCAAATGACTTTGGGGAGTTTCTAAACTTAACATTTAACTCTTGACAAAATCATTATACATTCTCAAAATTACATTGAATAGTCCTGTTGCTTTAACAGCTATAATTCAAAAGCAGTCTGTTTTTTCATCTTTTACAAGTGTGCCAGTTAGAGCGGTTGGGAGCTGCTTGGTTTTAATGTCAAAATGAAGCCCAAATGTAATGAGTTCCAGACCTGATCTCATGCGGCTGCAATGAAGAAAACACAGAAAGCAGCAGAAACAGCGGAAAGACAGGACGAGAAGATAAATGTTGTTTGTGGTTAGTCTGTCTTTATACCAAATCTCCACTTTCTTAAAAAAAAAAAAAACATATACTAGTGTAGGATAATACCTTCACCATTGTTTTCACTCTTTTATTTGAATAAATTTAGTTAGTTAGTAAGAAGCATTTAATTATATTCTTGCTTCTCACCTGGTTTTTATTTTAGACCTATAATCTGCCTGCTATGGAGCAACAATAATACTCTTAAAGTGCCAGCTGCCGAATCAGCAAGTCTTTTTAAATGGCTAGGGGTAAGTTCACTAGTGAGTCATATGAAAGCATCATTACAGTGCCTTGGGCTTATATTCACTCCCTTAATAAAAGCTTTGAAATATTATAGATGTAATATAATTCCTCTCTGTAAATGTAAAATACAAAACAAAAGAAGACTATATGATTTTTTAATTCTCTTTAGCTTCTGTTGTTGGCAGACAAAACTATTACATAAATCTGAACAAATTTTAAATTTGACGTCTACAACACAAACAAGTGAACGATTAAATAACCAACATTTTTTTTTAAGTTTTATTAAAAAAAAAAAAAATTAAACCATTTAGAAATACGTTACAATATTTAAATATTTTTGATAAGGGAAAATCATGATTTGTTTAGGATTACCTCAAAAAACCACTCACTGAACTACTTCAGGTGCAACCAACTTTTATAAGAAATTATATAATCTGCCAGGACTGTATGTTAAATAATGATTTACATAAAAAATGCAAATGAAAAGTTGTTTTGTGTAAAGTTGTACAAGGCACCTTTTATGCAACCTTATTCCGAACAATTAAATAATGTGACTGTCCTAAATTGTGTCTGAAGCATGCATGGACTATGTATGTGTTGCCAATCACTTTAGGCTTTAAAATAATGTATTTACAGATAATATATTTAATCTCAGAAGCATTAAATAAAAGTCTGTGGCTGACTGTCATTAAAATGCAAGACAATGGTCAACTTTTTTCTTAAAAAAAATCTCAGGAAAATGTTTTACAGGCTAAAGTAGTTGTGAAATCTCCCATAAACAACTAGTGTTTGATGACACCGCTCACCAGATGTGAAACAGATGTAGCAAACTTCCTTTTCAACAGTGAAAAACAATCCATGCAAGTCAGCAAATGACTCACAGTTACAGGCTAAAAATGCATTACTCACACTCTAAAAAAACTTAACTGACCTACTATAGCAGCCACAGTTGTTGCTTGAATGAAAACAACTTCATCTTCATGAGGAAAGTGAAAAATGAAAAAAACCGAGCGTGTTTACCTATTATTATCATGCTACTAACTAGACTAACCAAAACTACAAGCTTTTGATTACACCACTGACTTTTCAAATTAGTAATTTCTCATTTTCAATTCTTTTCCTAACTTGTCATTTTTTCATTTATAGTACACATCTTTATGAAATTACTAAATAAAACATTAGTATAAATAAATACTTCATAGTCATCTAATAAAATATTGACTTAAAATCCAATCATTCCAAAAAGTGACCATGAATTTTTCTTATCTTAAAAACAGCTTTAAAAAAAGCTGGAAAGCTGGCATCATTATGTACAGCACAATTCAACTTAAAGAAAAGCCTACTTCACCAATATCTAATTTGCTTTGGAAAAAATAAAGCACTTACTAAAACACTACGCAAAAAGCTCTCATTTGATGGAATGTTCTTATGTCAGATCAAATCAAATAAACTACACCATTTTGCCTACTGTGTTTACACACAAATAAATTGGTCCTCCACATTTAGCTCATCCATACAGTAAAACACTAAATGAAGTAAGCACACGTGCCCGGAGCGGTGGGCAGCCTTGTACACGGCGCCCGGGCAGCAATCAGTGTAAGGTGACTTAATCAAGGGCACATCGTCCATAGACTGGGAACCAAAAAGAGGGCTTTCAGGTCACAAGGCTGGTTCCTTAATCACAAGCCTGCGACGGCCCCTGTACATGTAAATGTACATATTTAGACATAATGATTTGCACTATGCAAAAAAAAAGTTATAGTAAAGTATGTCAACTATATTTAAATCTAAAAAATATTTTACTTTTTTTATACATCACTGTATTTTCTAAGTTCAAGATCTGCCTGAATTATACCAGTTTTGAAATTGGCTGAAATTCCATAATTATAAACAGTGTAAAAGGCTACTCCACACATTTATAATAAATTTGATACTTTTGACATATCTGTATCAGAAATAATTTAAATGCAAATAAAGATTATTATGCAAGATTTATAGTTTGAATGGTAATAAAATAAGGGTAATACAATATTTTTTGTGTTTAGTATGTATGCAAACCTCAACAGAATAGATGTGGCCTTTATATGATATCAGACCTAAAAATGCTCAACACTATAAATTCTGTAAGTGCTAGACAAATAACAAAATATTGAATCACCTGGATTTTCATGAGGAGGTTCTAGATGTTGTGTGACAGGCTGAGAAGAAGGGGTTACAGTAGTGCCAGCAGCATTTAACATTGAAGGCTCCACAATTACTCGGAAAGTGCGTCTCTCATTCAGACCGCAATAGTGGTGATGCAAGTGGCAGGAGTACAGGCCTTTATTAGATGGCTGGATATTATCGATAGTGAGAGAAAAGTCACCCTCACTGAAAGCATTATCTGAGATATGTATCTTGCTGCGAAGTGAAAGTGGTACATTTTCTCGCTTCTCTCCAGAAGCATACAGATCCATGAGGCGGTCTGCTTGGTCACGCCGTACCCCAGGACCCTGAAAGTCCCAGTGAACTACCTGCTGCTGGCCCTCTTCCCAATTCCTCTCCCTCCACAAAGGACGTCGATTTACACAGGGCAACACCACACTGCTCCCCGCTAACACCACAAATACGGCTCTTTCCCCATCCCAAACACGTTTCTCCTTGCGTGCTGTCAGACAGAAGAGAAAAAAAGCTATATGAAAATGCAAGCACATTTTTAGCATGAATGCAAATACAAGAAATAAAAAAGCCAACACTTTTATTCCTTAAATATAAGAGTAACATTTATGGTAGGTAAGGTACAAAAAATGGATAAAAGCTTTCTGCTTATATATTGAAAAGTTTACAGAATGCATACCTATGTATCTTAAGTATGTCTTTTAATTTTAATTAAAAAATTAAAATTCCCCCCAATGCATCGCCCCAGCCGACTCTCTTTTGATTACTTTTTTAAAAAGCAGTTTTATTAGTTAGTTTAATGTAGGTCTTGTTTTTACTGGTAAGAAAAAAAATACATTTAAGTCAAATAATTAATTTAGTTGAGCGTTTAAAACAATAAATATTGTTAAAACATTGAACGATATTTGTAATTTGTTTTGTAATCAGTTGTTGAACACATAAAATGATGATAGAACAACTAGGCTACTTCGGTATAGAGGATCTGGAACTAAATCATAACACATAATTTATGACGGACTTGGCCTGACAATACTTCCTCTAACTGGAACTTTCAAATTAAATACCCCTGGTGTATGCAATAGGAGAGGCAACCCCTTCCCTTATGGAATACATCTATTAGAATATTCTTCTGGAATATAGATGTGACAGGACGCTACATTATGCCTTTGATTACATAAGAGTTATTGATGGTCAAAAACTGCAGCCAGACAACGCTGTCTTTTCCATATTTTTCTATAATTTGTAGTAGGTTTTACAAAGTGATGCCAGACACTTACAAAAACTGTACACAGTGGCTATAAAATGTCATTGTTCAGCTTTTGACTGTACTTTTTTTTAGTTAAAATTAAATATTTTTCTGTTTTAAACTGAAATGAAAAAAGCCCATTTTCACAGAGCAAATACAGAGCAACTACTGGATTACTTACTACACCTATTACTTAAAGCAGTTATACATTAATTATACATAACAAACTTGAATATTTCCTTTACTTTTAGGAAAAATAAATTCCTTTTCATCTCATTTTACATTGCAGTTTATGTCAATGTGTTTTATTCGGTATTTCCAGTATGCTGACGTTATTTGTGTCAAACTCATAACAGACTTTTAAATATCAGTTCTGCATACATGTTTACAACAACTTTGTATATTTGTAAACATTTTTTCACCATCATATATTGTCTCAGTGTTCTAAGCATGAACTCTCAAAAAGAATGCATTTTTGGCAAGAAAACACTTCATGGTATTTGTGTTGTTTGATAAAATAAAAAAAACAACCTTATAAGGTCTTCAGTAAAGGACTGATACTGATACAGTAAAGGAGTGATGAGGCAGTGTTAAGAGTGTAAGACAATAAGGTACAGATTATGTATTAGATTATTCTTAAATTTACAATTAATTATTCTCACTCACTCACCCCTAGAAATACCTAAACTGCCTATGGCACGGCTGGGTCTGCTGCACATGAATCACATCATGCAGGGTTGAGGGTGAAGGTAAAAAATGCAAGGTATTCCTACCTGACTTTGTGATGTTGAGCTGAACCTGAATAGACTGATCAATCTTGCAATAATGATGATGCAGATTGCATGTATAAATACCTTTATCATTTATATCCACATCTGTAAAAGAGATATAAAAAACGTGTTGAAATAACAAAAAGTTAAATGTTTTTTATGCTTTGTACTGGTTTGGAAGCTGCTTACTGTGGATGGTAAGAGAAAAGTTGCCATCACTGAAAGCTTTTTCAGAAATAGTGATTCGGCCTTTGTTATTTGCATTGTAGACACGCTGTGTTCCTCCTGAAAACATGTCCAGAACACGCTCAACTGAGTAATCAGGCCGATTGCGGTTGAGGTCCCAATGTACCACACGTTGCCGGTCTTGAAGATTGTCCTGCCTCCATACAATTTTCTGGTTATAGCATGGTAGAACGACTTTCGACCCTGCTCTAACTGTAACGTTCTTGGCATCCACCAATACACTCTGCACATTTCCCTGCACACAAACTAATAAAAACAAACAAAAACAATACCAGTTACACTTTTATAAAATGGGTAGTTCTGGTCCTTAAATGTGATCGGCTGAGCCGTTTGTCCAGCCGTGTTATTATTGACAATAATGCACAGTTCTGACCACTTCACATTCATATCAATGCATGATATACAATACAGTTTTTATAAACTGCATTATGTACTTAGGCCACCAGATGGTAGTTTTTGATCGTTAGCGAGATCGGAATCCTGTTACTCAGGGTCAGTGTTCACTTTAAAACCGGATTACATTACGGCGCATTGGTAGATAGCTGTGGAACACTCCACAGGTTTGAAAATTGAAGAACATGGGGGACAGGCGAGTGTCTCGGTTAACTGTGCTTTTTAGCACTTTTATTACGGCACAGTATCAGAAGCACTTATACACATGGGCGCACACACACACACACACTATTCACAAACTGGTGCATGGCCACAACATTCTGCCACAATCGCATCTCATTTGGAATGTCGTCTAAAACGTTAAACATGCACAAAGTGATGGATGTGTCAAAAAGAAATTGCTAGGGCACACTTTGGAACTTGCTGTCTGAAGAAGAGTTTCCAAACATGTGCCATGATTTGACAGCATTTTTTAGATCAACCCAATCAGTCTTTTCTGACACAAAATTTATTCAAGATATTGGTGTCGTCGTCCCCCCCCCGATGATCATAAAGAAGCCTGTTTAAAAACTGGCATCAGCAAATGCTCACACCTGACTGGTACCATTCAGTAAGAATCATCTATGTGTTTTTCATTGTATTACCTTGTATTTATATAATTATCAACATTATGTGTATAAAAAGGGGTTAAAAAGTAAAGCTTTAAAAAAAGATGAATTCTGGTAGATTACAATGACCCGTTCACTGGAAAAAGTAGAAAAGTGTAGGCACACTTGCTGTAGTAGGTAGGAGCAGTAGTTATAATTAACTTTAAGGGTTAGTGCATTAATCATGACAGATATGTTACAGTTGACATGCTACATAAATCACATTTAACAACAGAAATAGGTTTACAGTTGTATGTTACTATCACCTAATAGATTTTCATTTGGCAATTAAATAAAAGAGAAGCAATGAGTATGAAAGAATACAAATAAGTCTTTTGATCTGGTTAATAGTTTAGGTTTTATTATTGCTGGCAACATTTTTTGCCACTTACTCAAATGTTACTTTCATTAGGAGTAAGCCATGGGTATGTTCCTGCAAATCTGGAACTTTCCACTAATCTACAACACCAGGCATCCATTTTGATTAAATAAAATAATATAACATGAATTATTCATGTTAATGACTTACCATGTGTAGACAGAAGGGCAACAGCAACTGAAAATATATAAATAATAATGTTTAAAATACAGTATTTTATCAGCCAGAAAACAATACTTTCTTTGGCATATGATCACATAGCTCCTGTTTTGAGGTATTCTAGTTACACATTGTGTCTTCATTATCCTTTTTTTTAAAAAAAAACACACAATCAATTTAAATTTGGATTATTATGCTTTTTGTACCACGGAAGAGAAAATGTTTGAGCCACATTTTAACACAAGGTAACAATATAACAAATAATTGCAAACCATAATCATAATTTAGTATTAAGAAATTATATGCATTTAATTTTATAATTATGAAATAAGTGCACTATACTCCACAACTAGCCTACTGATAATAGTGCTCCATTTGGACTAAAATAAGTTTAGAGATGAGATTGGTATGGAGGTTTAATTACTAAATGCAAGCAACAAAACAATATGCTTAATGTACTTTATGATAAAGAACAACAGAGTAGACTAAAGAGTTTGGGGATTGCATTGAATAATTCTATAGCAGAACTTAAATGCACACTTTTTGCTTTAGG
>JAOUQT010305165.1:0-15582 GCA_025769995.1 Xyliphius kryptos | reverse complement strand
TCTGAAGTTGGTCCTGAAGGTTTAACTGGGTGTGTGTGTGTGTGTGTGTGTGTGTGTGTGTGTGTGTGTGTGTGTGTGTGTGTGTGTGTGTGTAGCACAGTCTTTTGCATATTTGTGGCGTTTGGATTCAGAAGAGGTCAGTTTGGTGTGTGTGTGTGAGAATGTTATTCAGACCAATTCCTGTCTGCAGCTGTTCCTACTGGGTTGCTTTTCTGATTTTACACCAGCAGCAGCATGTGTTGAAACCATTTTTCAACCCTAAAGAATCCATTTATTTGTGGAGTCTCATCTAACCTGTAATGCCAGAAATATGAGGATGACCTTAGTGTTGGCTTCAGACAATGAGAATTAACCTCTCTCAGCTCCAGCATTAACTAACATAATCAGTTTTCCTCAAGTGCCACTCGTTTTGTTTGGTGTAGGAGGATCTTTTTAACATCATGAATCTAACTTAACATCTATTGTGGTAGAGCATCACTAATAGAACTGTAGTGCTGCTGACTACATGAGATTACTAATGGTTGTGTATGAAAAAGAAATGGTAGATTTGTATTTAGAATCCATCCATTGTCTTCCGCTTAATCCCCATGCCAATCCAGGGGAGATCATTTTGATCAGTGGGAATATACACCCAGGACAGAGCACCAATCTATGGCTGGGAACACAGACATACACACAAACTTCTATAGGTGGAATTTAGAGCAGTCTATTCACTTTGAATCCATGTTTTTAGACTATGGGAGGAAACCATGTGGACACAGTTAGAACATGGAAACAACCAGAGCTGGATTTGAATTTGGAACCTCAGCGCTAAAAGGCAAATGCGCTTAGAATCATGTGATTTTTATCTGATTACGACTCAATTGGCTCATATTGTTGCTTTTGTCACGTTCTATTTCAGCCTACGTCCCGTTGTCTGTCCTCTATATTGGGGAAGAGTAATCTCCGGTTTGCAGGAATGACAATCAGCCTCACCGTTTCAACCAACAGCCTGAACCTCATGGCAACTGACAAACAGGTGAGACAGTAAACACGCTAATTTAAAACAATATGAATACTTTTATAGACAACTAAAGTCATGATTACTCCACGTCATACTCATTCCTCATTATGCCAGTATTTGACACTGTGGAGACACTATTTTACAAATCTTTGGACGAGGTGTCAACTTTGCACTGTACAGCTTAGTTTGGGACCGGTCAGTGTGTCTTGGGTGTTGTATCGGGAAAAGGCATGTACTTTCAGGGCGTAACATGCAATAAAGCAATCTGCGTTCCCTGCTCTGATTTTAGCGGATTACTATTTCAGCGTTGCAGCTACCTGGACTTAATGCGCTGCTGAATGGAGAACACACGGTATAGTGTAGATCTACTGTATATGCATTCTTTGTACAAGAACCCTGTTCAGTGGCGTTGGACACACACCCGTGTTGATAATTTACTGCCGAAATAGTGATGAACGTCTGACTGTTTACGTCTTTCTAGGTCTTTACAGTCAGTGGTGCACCTGTGATAGCAATGTGTCAGAAATGTACCTGAACACACCTTGTTCTGAGACGGCCAGCTTATTGGGGTACATGTTTTCACAAGCAGCGTTGCAATTTAAACAGTGTAAGGTAGTAATGAGCATCGCGATGTGCCTTGCGCAGGGTGGAAGGACCCTATGCAACTTTTTGTCAGACTTTAGTTGGCTACACTACATAGGCCCATACCAAAAACAATTGGTCAATTCCTGGTTCCACCAAGTACTATGGTTAAAGTGCCCTTGGGCCGGGCACCCAACCCACTACAGGCATGTATGTGCTGAATGTGGAGGACCAATTTCTCAGTGTGCAAGCACAATAGGCAAAATAGATTTTACTTTAATATTGAGCGTTACCATAGATTCTAAATTATTACTGTAATCGTGGTGGTAGTTATGTCATTTCTTTTTATATGTGCTTATCCAATTAATATCAGTCTCAAGGCTTAAAGAATGTCTAGACAGGAGTAACCCTAATAGAGCAGGAACAGCTTTCATATAACAGTGCTTTTGTGGGAAGCATTGTTAACATGAGAGGCTGCTAAGCATTAGACTGAGAGTTGAAAACCTTGACCTGGAGGACGATAGGTGTGAGAGGATTATTAAATGCCTCGTTGACTCTGTCACCGTAACGGGATCCGTATAGATCCCGGCCCGCTGTCCCATTCATCGTTTTTTTTCCGTTTGCCGTGTCATTGCATTGCCACTTTCATCTCTGACGCCTGGGGTTTTTTTTTTTTTTTTTTTTTGTTTCGTTTGGTTTTTTGTATCCATCTCTCCATTTGTCTGTTCATCTTTGTGTCTCCCTGCAGACTATCGCCAACCATCACATGCAGTCCATCTCTTTTGCATCGGGAGGAGATCCAGTGAGTCCCACATGCCTGACTCTTTCTCTCTGTATCTTTCTCTTTCTCTTCCCTCATGTTTTTTCCTGTCTTGCGACCTGTTTGCCGTTGCTTCACCTTCATCTTCCCTTCCAACCGGTGGTTCCTTCCCACTAATGTTTTTGCAGTTTTTCCTCCTTCTTCTTCTATCTTCTTCTTCCTCTTTCTTCTTCTTCTTCTTCCTTATTCTTTTTGTTCTTCTTCTTCTTATTATTATTATTATTACAATTATTATTGATGTTATTGTTTTTGACTCCTGCGCTCTTTTTTTCTACTTGATCTTTAGGATACAGCTGAGTACGTAGCTTATGTAGCCAAAGACCCTGTCAATCACAGAGGTAAGATTACATAGATGATATTAATTATTGAAACTGCAAACAAACTGTAAGTGTTGCAGGATTTCAAATCATACGCTGAGAGAACGTTCACCTTATCGGTTAATATAGCAATAAAGTACGAGAGGGCGTTGAGTATTGTTAATAATTCCCGGGAAAGAGGTTGTTGGGCACTACGCATAGAGTTCAGTTACTCCGCTTTCCTCTGATTTATTGACAATAATACACCACCTCGAGTTTCTTATTGCAGTTATGAAGTGGCTACAAACACTTTATAATTTTTATTATCATTTAAAAAAAAGATTTAAAAAAATAGTAAACTGGTCCATGAAGTTATCTAGTCCGGTTCTTCTTAAAGTGAACCTTGATCGCTAAGTAACAGAATACTGGTTTATCCAACCATCAAAAAATGTCATCTAGTGGCCATAATACAGAATACAATTTATAAACGATAGCGACAACAGGTTTAGTGCCCATCAGGAATTGGCTCGCTGTTTATATTAATCTGTATTTCCATTTATGGTACATGATTTAAAATAATGTATTGTAAATCACGCATTGATACGAATGTAAAGAGTTCAGAGGTGTGTGTTGTTAATGTCATGGCTTTTTCCTCTAGCATGTCACATCCTGGAGTGTTCAGAGGGTTTGGCCCAGGAGGTCATTACCACCATTGGCCAGGCCTTCGAGCTGCGCTTCAAGCAGTATCTCAAGAACCCGCCTAAACTCGTTACCCCCCATGACAGGTGTGTTTGCCAAGTGTGCATGCCCACTCAGTGGCAAAGATAAATGCCTCACAGCTGCTCATTTAGACAAGCCTTGTTTATTTAAGCCGTGGGAATTAAGGGATGTAGACGTGATGATTGATGTAGAGACGAAGCTGGAATGTAATTGTTAGCTTTATTTGGGATGAGTTTTTTATTTTTTATTTATTTTTTTTTCCCAAAAATAAAATATTACTGCTTATTGTAAGAGTATTAATATAACCTCTGCTTGTCCATCCTGTATCAGAATGGCTCCATTCGACGGCTCAGCATGGGAGGAAGAGGAAGAGGACCTGGCTCCTCCCCACGATGTCCCGTACTATAATAATTTCCCTGGGAAGCAGCCGCCCCCAGGTGGCCTTGTGGATATGAGGACCCGGCCTGGTCACAGCACAGGACCCACACTGGTAAACAGATTGGAAATTAAACAGCTTTGTGTTTTATATGCTAATGAGGTGCCTAGGTGTTGATGTCATCACATACAGTACCAGTCAAAAATTTGAACACACACCCCTTCCTGTCTAATTTTCCATTCTCTATTTGCTCCACTTACCATATAGATGGACGTTGTAGTTTTTACAATTACAGATTGTAGTCTAATTTTATTTATTATTTTTATTAGTCCCCTGTTCTTTCTCTGTTCACTATTGTCAGGAGCATCACAGAACAGGTATAATTTGTGTGGTGGATTGGTTATTGTCGGTTCTGCAGTGACACTGAGGGGGTTTAAGTGCAGCAGTGCTGCCGTAGTTTCATTGAAACACCTCTGTGACACTGCTGGGATAGGAATAATGCACCGATCAAATAATACCTGCTCTGTAGTGGTACTATTGCGGTCCTGACCATTAAAGAACAGAGTAAACAGAGCACTGTAGTCCACAAACAGATGGACTACAAAGACTACAAAATCTATCTTTACAATAAGTGGAGTTGATAAAATGGAAGCAAAAAATAGGCATGTCCAAACTTATGATTGAGACTGTATGCACTAAATTCTCTTAAGCATGGTGTCTTGCATTCCGTATAATCTACTTTATTATCTGTAGTAATGACCATGACACCAAAGTTTTATCTGCATGTGTTTATGCTGTTTCTTCTCTTGTGTGTGTGTGTTTAATAGCCCTATGGACAGAATGATATCCATAAGCAGCCTCTTCCTCCACTACCAGGTTAGTCCTTTGTGTGTCGTGTAATTCTCTCTTCCCTCCTGAGTGAGTCTGCAGTTTCCCATCACTGTCACAGTGCAGCTCTGAAGGTCACTGGTAGTAATGACCTGTCATTGGTGAGCATGGCCTTCAACGTTTGTCCTCTCCTATTCATTCTTATACAGTGGGAGCCAAAGATGGCGTCTTGTTTGATGACCCCTCGTACGTCAACGTGTATAAACCCCGTCCCCCGGTGAATGCGCCCAACGGCAATGCTCACAAAGATGTATTCGACATGAGTGAGTAAAAGTCTCCTATAAATGTTCTGTTGTGCTTAAGGCCTCAAACCTTCTAACCTTTTCTTTAAATTACAGAGCCATTTGACGATGCCCTCAGCGTGTCCGGTCCCGCGGCGCCCCCTCTGGCCGAACAGCTTCAGAACGAGCCGTGGTTTCACGGACCACTGAGTCGCAGACAGGCCGAGAAGCTTCTGACCAAAGATGGTGACTTTTTAGTGCGTGAGTCGGGGACCACCCCAGGGCAGTATGTACTCACGGGCCAGCAGGGGGGGCAGCCCAAGCACCTGCTGCTGGTGGATCCTGAGGGAGTGGTAAGTGAAGAGTACATGTTTGGATAAAACTGTGTTTAAAACCAATTATATTAAAAGTTTATAATCTCTTAATAATTAGCAGTTGCTGCGACAATGGTAATCCCTTAATGAACAGCTGTTTCCACATCGACAGTAATCCGTTAAAAAAATAGCAGTTCCTACAATTACTGTAACCCCTTTAAAAAAACTGCGTTTCCACAACTACTATCATTCTGTTAAGAAAACTGTGGTTGCCTCATATGCTGTAACCTCTTTAAAATAACAGCAGGTGCTGCATCTGCTGTGAGCCTTAATAACGGTTGCCAAAACTATTTTAATTTCAACTGTTAAACAACTAAACCCCAAAGTTCTGGTTAAGACAGTCAAACATGAATATAGACAAAGGTATTATGATGGGCATCATTCAGTCCACAGCACTCTACTGTTAGATCTGGTTCTCATTTTTTTTGGAATGTATGATGTCATAAGTGGAATATTTTGGACAAAGTATCCCACACCCACTTCACTGGCTTGATGACATTTAAAAGTAAAACAAAGTTACTTTAACCAAACTTTTTGTTTGAATGCCCTACATAATCTATACTCACAGACACCCCCACCAGCAGCCATCGCAGCTCGCAAAGGTTCCATCTAACAGCTGGAGGGCTTTCTATTCTTGTATTAGAAACCGTCACCCACACGGTCTTGCAGGTTCGCTTTAAGATCTGCCCACTGATTTTCAGGATTAGGAAAGTCTGGAGCCTAACAAAAATAAACACTGAGCTTGAGCTACGCATTTCAGAAGATTTCTTCTCCAAGAGTGGCTGTAGATTAGTTAAATTGTACTATATGCAGATGAACTAGGTGCATAATAAAAAGCTTTTGCACTTTGCACAGTTATCAGTTATTAGCCACTATATTCTAGTTTGTTGTTATATAGAGTGATGCATATCGCCTAGACTTTGCAGACGGTCCTATTCACAGGAACTTGTAGAGGTCGTTACATCTTACAATTCAGACAGCCATAAGTATTTATGGTAAGGATGCTGAGTCTCTACTGTTTTTTTGTTTATCCAATGTTCTCCCCACTATTTTTGTTGTTGCGTTTGTTTATTAATTTATTCGTTATCTTCCTCTTAATTCTCTATTGGGGGTGTGGTGGGGTTTCCCATGCCGATCCATGGGAGAATGTTTCGGGCGCTGGACAGATACACCCAGGACAGGGCGCCAATCTATTTAACTGGGCACGCACTGATTCACACAGCCACACAAAAACACACTATGCGGGGCAATTCAGAGCATTCAGTTTATCCTTGAATCCATGTTTTTGGTCTGCGGTAGGAAACCGGAGAACTCAGAGGAAATTCACCCTCTGCCCTTTAGCTGCCTCTGAATATCTGAGGATATGTTCTCAATTCTGCCAGAAGCACAGAGGCAGACAAAGATAGTATTGGAATAGTGCTGCCATCATGTGGTAAACATTGTGGACCTCATGTGGTATTACATTTTAAATCAAAATACATTTTTTTGTATTAATTAATTCTGACAGAGCTAATTGACAGGGCTTGACTTTGGACATGCCTGTTCAATCTGCCAAAATCAGGGTGCCACCTTTTTAAAGGGAACTGCAAGTGACGTGCTGATTGGATTATTGCATGTCACATAAAAAAAATGCATTGATGAGTAATTAAGAGAATTAGTACATGCTTTTTGCACAAGACATTGTGTTCTGGTTGTCTACAAGCTAAAACACCCTTTATCAAACTGCTTGTTTGACGGTTTGCTTAAGAACTTTGTAGTTCCGCAATTCATGTAGTCCATCTTGTTTCTTTTCGTATTTTGTTAGTAAGCTTTACTTTTGTTGTTTAATCTGGAGAACATCCACAGAGTGGGCATTGTTTTTGTCATAGATTATTCATAATACTGCCGTGATGCTGGCATGGTCGTGTTTAGTTTGTGTTTCACTGGTATGGCTATTTTTTAAAACTCAAAAGAAGCTGTTAAGACACTCCCACCTTAATGCAGTTCACCTTTTCATTCTTATACCATTACAATCGACAGGTCCGCACCAAAGACCACCGTTTTGAGAGCGTCAGTCACCTGATCTGCTATCACATGGACAACCGGCTGCCGATCGTCTCTGCGGGAAGCGAGGTCTGTCTGCAGCAGCCGGTGGAGCGCCGAGCCTGACTTCTCCTCCCTTCTCACACTCAGATTGAACGGAGGACTCCAGAGAACGTCTGACTCAGTACAGAGCGAGGATGGACATAAGGACGGCTTTCATTTTCTATCCATCTATCCAGAACCAAACAGACCAATAGAGGGCAGGTTCACGGGTTTTTTTTTAGCTTAGAAACATGCAAAACAGAGCCAAACCGGACTTGGTTATACAAGTAAAGCCTGCTTAAGCTGTGACGCAATACAGTACCTGGGCATTTAAGAGGCGTGACATTGGGAGTATATACAGCCTGATTGTACTACTACCTTATTTTGGGAAACACCTGAAGATGTGCATAACTCCTGCTTATTCTTACTGAATCTTCAAGAGGAGCTCCTGCCTAAGGTCCGAGGGAATAACTTTGAAATTTGTGGGGAATGATGCAGCTGATGTGTCCTGAAGACTTTCATAGGCAGAGTTACTGATAAAAGAGGAAAAGCTCTTTGGAGAACACTGTTGGGGCGATGATTTCCTCGTGTATTCTGTCACTTGTGATTTCTCTCATTCGCATCGACAATCCGTGTGCTCGAGTCAGGAGCTTTCCCAACAATGAGAGGGTTGGGTGGGAGAACTTGTTAAAAACAGAAGCTTATTACTAGGAATAGACGACGCCGATTTAGAAGTAGCATTAAGAATCTCTGAACTCAACGTCTTTCCCGCGACTTCATGTGCTGTATGAATTGTGCCTTCACTCTACACGTCATTAGAATGCAGTCAGGGCCGTGGCAAGGTTTTTACGAATACGGAAATGAAATACTAATTATTATTAGACTAGAGGTGTCGTCTTGCCAAAACCCTAATGCAAAAATCTAGTCAGGTTTAGGTTGTAGCTGAAGGCTCTCTTAGTTCCTTGCACAGTTTTTTTTTTTTTTTTTTTTTTTTTTTTTAACGCCTGCTCGTTATAGTTAAAGCTGGGTGATGTCATATGGCATTAAAGGTGCAGTGTGTAGGAATTAGCGAGGGTCTGGAAGCAGAAATGGACTATAACGTGTGGTTATAATTCTTTATTTTTTCTTTAGGATTTTGTTAGTGTATATACCTGTAACTAAATGTGTTTTTGTCATTAGTTTAAAATCAGCTGTTTATCTCTACGAGAGAGTGGGGTCGCCATTCAGGTGGCAGCCTTGTTTCTTACGTAGGAGCAGTGCCTCGCTCCCTGAGGCCGCCGTGTTGGTCAGGGGAAGTGGTATTCGGTTGGACGCAATCTATGATGTCGCCACTACATCCTACACACTGCGTCTTTAAGAGGTTTTTGCGTGTCATGTTATATTTTTGGATTACTAATACCATGTTTATTATTCATCACTTTTACACACCTACGCTGCACAAAAAACACAAATAGTGCTCGCTACATTATCACTTGTTTGGTCGCTATGCTACGTTAGGTAGCCGCGATATGTTCAGAGTTGAAAACAGTAGTGATCGGTATGGATGTATCGCCCAGCCCTAGTTATATTATAGTGCTCGTGTTTTAGCATTGAGCTACGACGTTTCTTTTCCTCAGCTTGCTCGTAGTGTTTCTTTGTGACGTTACCATTTGTATGCAGATCAGCGAACTGCTTTCGTGAATACATACTTATTTACTTGTTCACTTATGACACCCAGTATGGCGTGGGAGGTGAAAGAAGGCCAGACAGTTCTGGTATAAACAGAACAGTGTTTCCTATAGTGGTAAATGTAGGGTTGGTTTCGGCACAGAGCCGTGGCTTTACACATAAAGCTTATAGCAACAGTATTATTGCGGAGGTATACTTGCAGCATAATGTGCAATAACACAGTGGGGGCTGAAATGAATGCGCCATGTTCATAATGGTAGATTAATAATCTCTTGTATTACAGTTTTCAAACAGTAGAGACTAATCTGCTGTTAACATCACCCTTTAAAAGTACAGTATGCCGCATTCAGAAGGATAAATTATGATTGTCATAGGTGTTGTCATTAAAATTACCTGTAGCTATGACTCAGAAGAACACACTGCTACTTTAAATACCTTCCTTTAAATAATCCAAAAGGTTAAACTCTCTTTATTGTTATTCATTCAAAGAAGTTCAAATCGTTTATTTTTGTAATTCAGTTTCTTTGTTGAATTTAATTACAATACAAAATGTGCTAATGGGTGAAGTGGGTTCGCCTCGGTTTATAATCTTTAGAAAACTGCCACACCCCCCACCCTCACAGACCTCACATAGAATCGTTCCATATTGTATATAGAACTAAAGTTTATGTAAAACTAGGATCTACATCAGTGTTTAGCTATTGTGTTTTTTTTATAAATTTGGACCCCGAGGGATTTGACCATCAGCCTCAGGTTTCAAAAAAAATCTCTTTAATTATGATATACCCCAATATTCTCTTTAAATGCAAGTATACCTCCATCTTAAAGGGGTAGGATGAACGGTTTGTCTCACTTAGCAGTACTTCTAAAAAACAATGTAAACTTCTTCGGAACTCTCCTAGTTACACTGATGTATGCGGTTAGAATGTGACAGCTGCCAATGCCCCATCTGGCTAACGTGCGTGTGTGTGTGTGTGTCTTTGTGGGCGTGTGAGGGCTTTAGAAAGTCCCAGAACAATCTGGCCTGATCCTCCTCACTGCTTTAATAGTACACTTAGTACACTTTGCTCATTTCTTTACTTCTGTTGCATGGAAACCCTCTGTGTTATCGTAACAGTGTTCACGTGCGTGTGGGTTCTGCCTGGTTGTGGTTTGCATTTTCTAGGCCAAAGTGGTCTTTTTTTTTTTTTTTTTCACTTGCACATATCTTCTTTTGATGTTCCCTTTTTCACTTTTTAATTGTTCTTTGACTTATGTTTTTTTGGGGAAAGAATTACATGTTTACATATGTATCTGGAACTATAGATTGCATATATAAATACATATTATGAGCTATTTCTGTTTCGGGGTCTTGACTCTAGTAAACATGTCACTAAACTCGATTGATGAGAAGACAGTGAATTTTGGGTTATGTTTTTACCAGCATATTACTAGCACACTGTGGATGTATAGTGTTTTAATGATGTGCATATTGTCATGGCTTCAATACAAACCATGAAACATCCCACTAAATCAAAAGGCACACGTTCCAGAGCAAGCAGGACGAGCAAGTGAGTCGTGTGTTTGTGTGGGAAATCTATTGACAATAGCTTCCATGATCATTTTTATAACAAAGGAGGGATTACAGACACACAACAGGGATAGATAGGCCTTATGGTCACATGGCGGCTGTAAGCTGGTAGGTTCCAGAGCTGAATTTACCCTACAGGGATGAAAATCACACACCGGCTACAGAGTGCAGAACACAGGAGAGTGTCGAGTGAGGAAGCATCAGTCTCACCGAAGCCCTTCACAGCAAGACCCTGGAGGAAACTACCACACCAGCCCAATCGAAAGGCCGAGCTTCTCTCTTCAGGTTTCTCAGGCCTTTCTTTAATCGTACCTTTCAGTCTTTGGTGGTCGGCCGGGGAGATATGCCGGCTCAGCGTCCCATCACACAGGCCGTGCCCGTCTCACTGGGCCAGAACGTGAGGGACCTTGCGTTTGGCTTCGGCCGGGGCAAGAACCTGTTGGGGGGAAGCGTTGGCTACGGGATTATTCAGTCTTTAAAAGAATGCCTCTACTTTCTGCTCTGCTGCTGGTGCATCAAAGAGATTCTAGATTGAAATCCTGGAGCAGAGAATGCAAGAGCTATTTATGATGAGTTTTGACCTCCACTTTTCGTGTGGTCTTCCTGCTCTCAAGGTAAGTACAACACAAGTGTACATCTAAATCAATCAGTAATACAGACAGAGGGCAACAGACAGTACAATTTGGTACCTTGAGAGGGAAAATGCTTGCTAATGAGGCACAATGGAGTAAATTGTATTTTGGATGACAGAAATATACGTTTTGTTTATTAAAATCATTGTTAATGCATGTTTTACATTTTTATACAGTGCTGGACCAGAGTTTTAGCAGTATCTCTAGATCACCTTCTATTGGTACATGCTAGTACTTTAGAGTACCCTTATAGAAAACTTATTTACCGTTGTGAATCTAAAGTGTACTTTTTTTAACCTTAGAAAAGTAAATTTACTTACTTTTCCTATAAGTAAACATAGTGTAAACATATAAAAGCTACACTTGACACCTATTAAACCCTTATTTTTTATGTTGGAGCATGTTTCTAGCTAATATTTAAATCCACACAGAGGCCATTTAGGTTACGAACTAGAATAACCTTGAAGGTAAAACGAAATTAAAGCGTTTGTATAGTAAGTGGAAGTGTAAAATAGCAGTTAGCTTGTGAAGTACCTCAGTATTGTACATAGATTCGGTGTTTGAGTCTTGTGTATGAGTATAATCGGTAAAAAAAATATATATTTACTTTATTTTATCATAAGGGGGTATGTCTTTCTTGACGATAAGGGAACTTTGTTTAAATGTTTTATGCGTGTGTATGTGCGTGTGCCTTGGTTGTTCCACAAGATGGCGCTCGAGTACAATTAAGCCACTTGTAAACTACCAACGCGTCAGAATTCCATACAAACCTTTGTTGATTTCTAACCTAATTTCACCAAAGCCGTAACGTCTTTGTGTCAATTAACTACCATGTCAGCAATCGTTTAGTTTAATATTCCAACATTTTTTTGATGTATTAAACAGTTTAGTGACCGTGAAACCTGAGTTTCTATATGGGGCAATTAAGAGCATTCAGTTTACTTTAATGCATGATTTTGGACTGTGGGAGGAAACACATGTAGACACGGGGAGAACATGGAAACACCGCCCAGATCGGATTTCGAACCAGGAATCCCCAGCGCTGAGAGGCAAACATGCCAACCACTAAGCTATCTGTCTGTTTAGGAAAAATATACCAAAAATCGTAATATAATCCTGGTATTTGTACAAAATCCATCCTCCCTTTTCCTCAAAAAGATTTTAATTAGTTCCATTAAGAACTCCTTTTCTGTCGCCATCATAGCTAATGTTGAAAGTCGAGTTGAACTTCTGACATGAGTTTTAATTTTCTAAAAACTGTCCAACTGAAATTTGGTAAACTATACAATTAGAGGGTGTGAATACGCTAACATAAAGTACGTCTGCTAAAGGGTCTTTTTGTCACTAATTCACCATCTGCTAAAACAACTATTTGATCTATACTTACTGTATTTTGTGCTACCGGGCCCCAGAACTCATTCTGAGGGCCTCGAGCTTTTGACCCTGGCAACAAGTTATGCTGAAATGTGATTGGTTAATAAGAAAAAAAAACATCTGAAAGTAGCACAACAAGAGTAACGCTATGAAAGTTAGCAAACAGACCACGCTTATTCCTTTATGAGGGTCGTGGGGGGGTTCCCCATGCCCATCCAGGGCAGAACATATCGGGCGCTGGGCAAATACACCCAGGACAGGGCGCCAATCCATCGCTGGGTACACACACACACACTCATACACACACTATACAGGGCAATTTTAGAGCACTTAATTAAGCTTGCATCCATGTTTTTGGGATGTGGGAGGAAACCGGAGTACCCGGAGGAAACCCACTCAGACCCGGGGAGAACATGGAAACTCCACCCAGATTGGGATTCGAACCAGGAATCCCCAGCGCTGAGAGGCGAACATGCTAACCACTGAGCCACCTGTGTTCCAAATTATTATGCAAATAATATTTTCTCTGATTTTTCAAAATGACACAAAATGACAAAATGTAATTTTCCAGGCTTAAACTATTAGAGTACAACTTAAAGCAAAATGGATCAGAAGAGAGATTTGACGGACTCTAAAAATGAGATGGAAATAAATTCACATGTGGAGGGTTTCTATGTTCTTCCCGTGTCTGTGTGGATTTACTCCAGGTTCTCTTCCCACACTCCAAAAACATGGATTCAATGTAAATTGGCTGCTCTGAATTGCCCCATATAATGTATGCATGTTTGTCTGTGTGAGTGCGTGTGTGCCCAGCTTTGTATTGGCACCCCGTCCCAAGTCTATCTGCCCAGTGCTGGAAATTTGTCCCATGTATTGGATTATCAGAAATATGAGATGAGATGAGATGAGCATCATATCCATCCATCCATTATCTTCCACTTATTCCTCTACTAGGGTCGCGGTGGGGTTCCCCATGCCCATCCAGGGGAGAACGTCTCGGGCACTGGGTAGATACACCCAGTACAGCGTGCCAATCCATCGCTAGACACATTCTCACTCACACTATACGGGGCAATTTAGAGCATTCAATTCACCTGGAATCCATGTTTTTGGACTGTGGGAGGAACCCGGAGAAAATCCCTGCAGACACGGGGAGGACATAGAACTCCATCCAAATCGGGATTCGAACCAGGAATCCCCTGCGCTGAGGGGCACCCAGCCATGATGTCATTTATAATGAAAAGAGGAGGGGTCCAAGTACTGAGCTTGGAAGAACTCCACTGAGTACTTGGAAGAGTTTAAAGGTCATTCCTGTTGGAAAGGATCGTAACCTTTCAAATGTCAAATCAGAGAACACACGGGGAGGACATGAAAAATCTATACAGTTAGGGATTTGAACCGGGAATCCCCAGCCCAGAGAGGCGAACATGCTAAGCACTAAGCCACCGTGCTGCCCTGTATATCATATCATAATATCAATCTTTTATAAGTAATATTTTTTATACAACAGCATAATGCAGTACAATGAAATAAAACCTATTAAGGACATGAATCAGTAAATGGGAGTGAAATCAAACAAACATGACATCAGCAAAGCATCAGATGCTTTTTACCCACATTGCAAAAGGAATAATGATGATTTAGCTCTCCTTTGATATATCAAGTGCTGCCAGATTGCTGCAGGTAATTTACTGCGTGGGGAACGAGTGGATATGAAGATGCTTTGACAATACAAAAGGCTATAGTTTGCAGTGAACTCTATCTCCAACCACTACATCACTGCTGTTTGTAACACACCCCAAAATAATGCTAATAATGACACATAAGGTGACATGGTGGTGCCACCTCCACCTCACAGCAAGAAGGTCCTGGGTTCACTAACCTGATGGCGTGAACAAAGGTTCTTTTTGTCAGGAGTTGGTTTGTGCTCCTCATAACTGAGGACCAGTCAAAAGTTTGGGCACGTCACCTTTTGCTTCATTTATTATCCGTGTTATCAGTTCCACTTACCATAAAGATGGACTTTGTAGTTCTACTACAACCTGTAGTCCATTTTTTGGGGGGTCTACAGTACATACTTTGTTAGTCCCCTTAATACTGATGTCAGAAAACATCTCTGGGGAAAAAATAGCTTAGAATTAAAGATGACCTCCAATAGGCATGTGCATTTTATTTGGAGTAAGGACTGGACTTCTGGACTAAAAATGCGGTCAACTGGGTTCCTTACTACCATAAAGTACCAGTTAGAAATCTGGACACTTATTGTCCATGTGATTAGTTCCACTTACCATAAAGATGGACTTTGTAGTTTGACAATTACAGCCTTTGGTTCCATCTGTTTGTGGACCATAGTACATATGTCCCCTTTACTCTGTTCTAATGGTCAGGACCCCAATAGTACCTCCACAGAGCAGGTATTTGGTGGGTGCATTTTTCCTATCCCAGCAGTGTCCCTGAGGTGTTTAAATGAAACTCCAGCAGCACTGCTGCACTAAAACCCCCTCACCGCATGAGTGTCACTACAGAACTGATGATGAACAATCCTCCACTATTATCACCCCTGTTCTGTGATGATCCTGACCAATAGAGGACTGAGAACCAACAGGGACTATCAAAAACAAGAAAATGGATGGATTCAAAAGTTTATCTATGTTCAATCATTTATTATCTTCTGCTTATTTCTCTACGAGGGTCGTGGGTGAGTTCCCCATGCCCATCCAGGGGAGAACATCTCGGGCAAATACACCCAGGACAGGGCGACAATCTATCGATGGGCAGTTTAAAACATTTAATTAACCTTTCATCCATTGTTTTAGACTGAAGGAGGGAACCGAAGAATCCGGAAGAAACCCACATGGACACGGGGAGGACGTGGAAACTCCACTCAGATCGGGATTCGCATCGGGACTCCCCAGCGCTGAGAACAACATGCTGACCACTAAGCCGCCGTGCCACCCAAGTCCATCTATAAGGTAAGTGTAAAAAATAAAGGGG
>JAOUQT010305156.1:0-15582 GCA_025769995.1 Xyliphius kryptos | reverse complement strand
GGTTCTCCGGTTTCCTCCCACATTCCAAAAACATGAAGGTAAATTGAATGCTCTAAATTGCCCTGTATAGTGTTTGTATGAGTGGGTGGCTGTGTGTGTGACTGTGTACCAAGCGATGGTTTGGCGCCCTGTCCAGGGTGTATCTGCTCAGCACCCGAGATGTGCATGGGGAACACCCCCTGCGACCCTCATAAAGGAATAAGCGAAAGATAATGAATGAATGAATATAGAATAAAGCCTACTTCCACTTCATATATACAGCATTTTTAAGAATCAAAGCTGTGCTGCGGGATCGGACACATTTAGTCAGATGTCTTCTTTGTTGTTGACGTGCAAATCGTGGTATGCCTTCCAGCACAAGTTGGCAATAGGCGGCCCGTGGGCCAGATGTGGCCCGAAAGCATGACACATCTGGCCTGTGAGGTGGTTTGAACTATAATGAAAACATTTTTTTAGGACTGTCAGACCTAATCCATATGTGGCCGGGTATCTGGAAAAACAAACAAATTTTTGTATGATTGGGCATAGTATCCACATAAAAACATAGTTTTACATCACCAAAAACGATTATTTATGAAAACTCCGGGAAAAGTGAAGATTTTGAAAAAACTTGAACAAATAATGCAACGATGATGTCACACATGCTACTGTTATTGATTATGCGTGTAAAGAAAATGAATGCTACAGGAGACGTGCTGATTCTTATGTTAATTGAGACGATTTTTGTTCATTTTTTTACAAACCAAATTGTTACAATGCATTGAGGGGCAGAGGAGAAGGAGAACTTGGAGGTTGGGTGTTTGTTTTGAGGGACTCTGATTTGCTGACATAGATTTTAGCTTTATGATACATTATCATCTTTGCGCGTTGGTATGTTTATGCGGGTTCATGTGGATAAAAACCTTTTTTATTTTAAAAAAACGATCCTATGTGTGGGGGAGAAATCCATTCTTATAAATACCCAGCTACGTGTGGACTACGCCTTAGTCTCAAAAATGCTCTTTATTTAAAAACTTCATATTCCAAAACAGAAACAGCCTTCCAATTGCCAGTCCACAAATTTCACCCTCATGGGCCCTCTTGAATGTCTTTTGCCCTGTGCATCTGCTTTGTCATTTCAAGGATGCACATCATTTACCATTCACCCTCCACCCGCATGACATTCGCTATCAAGACAACACACTCCAAGCGATTAATGAGTGTATAGTACAAAAAGTGTGTAGCAGTTGGTATTAGTGATTAACATGAATATTTGAATGATGGACAAAAAGAGACAAACACAAACAATTAAACGGATGTGAACATCGGCTTCGAAACCCCTGCTGTAAGTACACGGTTTTTAAGTTTCCATCCATTATTTTAATCGCTTAATCCTCTACTAGCGTCACAGGGGGGTTCCCCATGCGCATTCACGGAAGAAAGTTTCGGGCGCTGGGCATATACACCACAGATGGTGCCAATCCACCACTGGACACACACACACTATATATAGGGGTTATGTAGAGCAGCCAGTTCACCTTGAGTCCACCTTGAGTTTACCTATGTTTGTTGACTGTGTGAGAAAAACGGAGAACTTGGAAAAAAACACATGAACACGGGGGAAAAATGCAAACTCCACCCAGATCGGGATTCGAACCAGGATACCCAGCACTGAGCGGCGAACATGCTGAACACTAAACAACCATGGCTTACACTTAAAACAAAACACACACACACACAACTCAGTCAACGGTTTGGACACGCCCACTTTTTGCTTCTTTTTCATCCACTTAGCATATAGATGGACTGCTGGGATAGGAATAATGCACCGACCAAATAATGCCTGCTCTGTGGTGGTACTATTGGGGTCCTAACCATTAAAGCAGAGTAAAGAGGACTTACACAGTATGTACTGTAGTTCCCAAACAGATTACAGGTAATTGAACTACAAACTCCGTCTTATCAGTAAATGGAACTGAAAACACAAATAATTAGTGGAGCAAAAAGGAGGATAGTTTATTACAATTAGTGCTTACTTTGAGAATGTTCCCTTATTAATTAAAGGGCAAAACTTATTAAAATGCCATTGTTTGAACACTTCAAACAGCTCTGTTGATGCTGGGAGTAAATAATAACCCTGCACAGCTTTGTTCAACGCATATTATTATTATTTAGCAGGCTATTAGAGCTCTCATACTGGCAGCAGCACTGCATGAAATTTAAGTATTTAAAGCAATTATTCTGCCCCATAGAGTTAAGCTTTTAAGCTCCTCTCTTCCCCTGCACACAGCCATGCCTATATCACCATTAACACACTGGTGTAACTCAGGAGCTTATCAGAAATCTAGACTCACTGCTGTGGCACACACAAGCACTAACACTGCTGGGAGACATAAGTCAAACTCAACATTGCTTAATTTCAGCCCTCTAACGATCTTAAAACTAAAACATTGGTGATGAAATTAGGAAATAACTACTGAGACCAATGGCAACATTGGCAGAAAACGGATGAAAAAGGAAAAATTAGCGGGTTTCCTCTGGGTTGTCTGGTTTTACTACCAACCCTAGTATTGGATTCATTTATTCATTACCTTCCGGTTAATCCTCTACAAGGGGTGCGGAGGGCGGGTTCCCAGTGCCCATCCAGGGGAGAAAGTCTCGGGTGCTGGGCAAATACACCCAGTACAGGGCACCAATCTATCGCTGGGCACACAATCACTCACTCACTCTCACACACACAGACTATAGGGGAAAATTTAGAGCAGCCAATTTACCTTGAATCCAGGTTTTTGAACTGTGGGAGAAAAACCTATGCGGACATGGGGAGAATATGGAAACTCAACCAGATTTAGATTCAAACCGAGAATCACCAGCGCGGAGAGGCGAACATGCTAACCACTAAGCCACCATGTTGCCACCTTTCGTAATATGGGAAAGTATAGGATTAGGTGGTTAAAAAATAAAATATTAAAATATTATTTTGTGGGGCAGCATGGTGGTGTAGTGGTTAGCACAACCATCACACAGAGTTCCCAATCTGTGTTGAGAATCGATGTTTATCACCTGTATGTATCCATGTGGGTTTTCCTTTGGTTCTGTGGTTTTCTCCTATAGTCCAAAAACATGGATTCAAGGTGAATTGAATGCTCTAAATTGCACCTACATATATGCTGAGGGAGTGAGTGTGTCCCAAGTGATGGACTGACACCCTATACTTGGTGTATATGCCTTGTGACCGAAACGTTCTCCTTTGTATGAGCATGGCGAACCTCCACGACAATAATAGAGAAGTAAGCAGAAGATAATATGAGATGTACAGGGATAAATGTTTTAATCAATGAATTCAGGTGTATCATTCAGCCTCAAGGATCAATAAAATGAAGAACTGTTATTTTTATTATTTTTAGGTTCATTGAAACAGTTTGGGAAAGGCCTTTGCATGACTGTGTCCCAGTGTTTATAGTGCGGTCCATGAAGGCATGATGGCTGAGTTTGAAGTGAAGGAACTTGAGCTCTTTATTCCCATCAAACACTTTTGGATGAGTTAGACCAGAAAATGTAAGCCAGAGAATTTCATCTTATATCTCCAATGATCTGCTGGATGAATGGCAGACATACATACAGACTAATGCAGAAGAAACCATTTTCCAGAGGAATAAGCTTTTAAAGATGCACAAAAACAACCGACTTAGGATGCAATGATTTAGGTAGCTAAGTTGTCAGCGTGTTGGGCTATCATGCTATAGGTTGTGGGTACAAATCCCAGGTCCAGTAAAGTCACCAATTTGGATCCTTGATTAATGCCTTTAACCCCAATTGCCCACTTGGTCCGTACCCGTGGTTTTACAATTCACACTTATCTCAAACTTGATAAAATTTGATCAGATTACTAAAACTGGCCGTTCTTGCAGATTTATTCTGCACAACATCAGGAAGATCAGACATTTCTTAACAGAACAGGATACTCAGCAGCTGGTTCAAGCACTCATCCTATCCCACCTCGATTATTGTAATGCTTTGCATGCCTCTCAGCTTCTACAATTAGGCGTGCCCAAGCAAACTCATGTCACTCCACATAAATGTTGCCTGGAGATACCAGCTCACCGTGATGCTAAATCAGCGCCGCTAATTGATGTAACTACAGTATGTTCCCCACACTGTCAGTAAAGCTGAGTCTCTCAGCATTTTTAAGAAACTTCTCAAAACACATCTCATATCCACAGTGGAGATCTCCAATATGCTGTCTTTGAGTTTCAAGGTAATCAAGCTAGAAAATATTCTTAGAGTGGGTTAAAGAGCTTAAAAAACACATAGCAGGTGTTTATCAATGGCGACACAGTGGTGTAGTGGTTAGCATGTCCACCTCACAGTGCTGGAGATCCAGGTTTGAATCCCGATCTGGGTGGAGTTTTTATCTTTTCAGGTTCTCTTTGTGGGTCTTCACACAAAGTCCAAAAATGAAGCTCCTCTGAATTGCCCCAGTATGTATGTGTACCCAGTGATAGATTGCAGCCTGTCCTGGGAGTATTTGCCCAGCGCCTAAAACTTTCTTACCTGGATGAGCATGTAGAACGGAGACAACTGACAAAAACATAGCTCCATATCCAACCTACATTTACATAGAACACCAGTCAGTCGTCTCACCAGCAGGTTCCTAAAACCAGCTCCACACATGAACACACATTCGAGTTCTCACAGAAAAAGGACAGCTGGTGCTAGAAAGTAGTGAAATGCAGCTCATAGAGGAAACGAGAAGGAAATATAGATCGAAAATAAACATGGGCGCTCCAGAACTGTGGTTTCTGACTGTCATCTTGATTTACAGCTGCCCAATTACACTAATGACAAATCAAATTAATAAGCCTATCCTTTTGGGGCCAGTCAACCATCTTCCCCTGAGGTACACCTGTTGTACATCGAGTGCACAGCATTTTCCTCTGCTAAGCTAACTGCAACAGAAGCATAACATGTACTGTTCATATAGACACTTCTTTCCTCACTGTTCTGTTACTTGGTTTAATACTGATAACCTAAATTCTACTTTTAAAATAATTCCTGTGGATGGTGTTTTCTGCAGAATGCATGGTTTTAATCTTATTTACAGAGTAATACAGTACATGGGTTTTCAACTGCTCTCAGCCCAGGACCCACAATTTCTCATGGTCATTAAGTTGTGACCCACTTATTTACAAAAAAAATAATAAAAAGCCCTCAAAAACACATTTAAACGTGTAATGAATCCAATTAAAAATGAACAAATATCCACATTTCAAATACTCCGAATAGGAAGGGTAACTGGCAAACAAAAAGTGGTTACCATGGCAAAGAAAATACCTGTTTGTTGTTTTTTTTTAGATAAACGAAGAGAAAAAATAAAACAAAATTAATAATCCATTCATGACCTTACACTTAATTCTCGCCTAGGGTCACAGAAGCTTCCCTATACCCACCCAAGGAAGAACTTTAACTACACCATGGATCAATCGCTGGGCACACACTCACTCACTCACTTACACACAAAAACACACACTACATAGGGGCAATAAGCAGCCAAATCACCTTAAATCCATGTTTTTGGACTGTGAAAAAAAAAAATAGAAAACCCAGAGACAATCCAAACCCATCACGAAGAGAACGTGGAAACTTCACCCAGATTGGGATTCGAACATGAATCGCCAGCTCAGAGAGGCGAACGTGCTAAACATTAAGCTACCCGGCCCACCCAGAATGAATTGTTCTTAAAATTGTCTTAAATTAGAAAATTAAATTAAATTTTTTTTTAAAAAATGTAGCAAATCTTCTTTTTGACTTGAATAGATTTTTAAGCAAGATAAATACTATAGGTCTTAGAAACTTAACAAGAATTTAACTTAACAAGACCTTTTTTGGCAGACAATTTTATTTGATTTACTTATTTCAGGTACTTATGTATTTTTTCTTGATTTGTGTATATTTCAGCTTTTTTAACAAAGGACAGGCAACCCAGCAGTTGAGAATCGCTGGTATAGTACATGGTCTAATATTGCACCGCTCGTAACTCTGCAGCACATTTATTATCAGTGGTAGCTCAGTGGATAGGGCATTGGACTATCAATCTACGGGTTGTAGGTTCAAATCCCAGGTTCACTGAAGTTACCAATGTGGGTCCTTGAGCAAGACCCTTAACTCTCATTTGCTCCATGGTGCTGTGTGTAACCCTGTATTCTGTACGTCGCTTTGGATAAAAGCGTCTGATACAAAAACTAAATGTAAATGTAATTATCATTATCTCCATCAAGAAAAAAAGAAAGTCCAAAAGAAAGTCAGCGAGAATCTAAGAAGGAAAGAGAAGCCGTGAATTGTTTTCAAACTGAAACTGATATTAAGCATAAAACCAACTAGTGCTGTAATACCAGTCATTTAGCTCGTCTTAAAAAGCAGATGGTTGTCATGCACAGCAGGTGTGCGCGCGTGTGTACGTGTGCATATGCAGAACTGCAGATGATCGCGCTAAGTCAGTGGGATTGTCATTGGTTTTTGTGTATGTGTGTGCTGACAAAAATAGCTCAGTTTGACAGCGGGGCTCACGGCGCACTGGATAAGAGAGAACAGTCTGTACTATAATTAAACACAAGAGCATGTCACCTATGTGCACACAGACACACACACAAACACACACCTATCCTCTGCTACTTATACCAGCATCCTTCAAACAACATTGGACTTTTTGTAAAGGAAGTAGAAATGACTTTTGTAAGATCTAGTGTTTTCCCCTTTTGTCTACTTTTTTATGGAGCTCGTTGAATGTGACAAAACACATTTTGCAGAACTGCATCTTTAGAACCTCATTATATGCTGATTTATAAAGGTTCTTATGAGGCATGTTATACAGAAAGTGATTACAATGGTGCTGTTGATAATCAGGGTGCAGCAGCAGCGCGTTTACCTCATGGGCCAACTTGCCCTTTAGTTACTATGGTGATTCTACTGTGGTCGTTTGCAAGAAGCACCACCAGTCATAATTCATTAGCTGTAGGTACAGTTACAACAAGACCTTGAGTGGTAGATCTACTGTAGAACGAATGCATTAGTGCAAAATCAAGAACATGTACACAAAGGAGTTAGCATGTGTGCTAATTGTGCAAAATTTCCATTTGAACGGCAGGGGTCCAAATTCAGGGTATTAAACTAAGAAATAAATAAAGTGTCTAATTTAAGCTAATGTGTATAAAATTAAGCTGCTTACAAATTATTTGTAGAATACATTTTCTGAAAGTAGAAGATTTATTAAAAGTTATGTTTAAAAATGTTGGCAAGTGTGCAGCCTAAGAGTTTTAAAAGATTAGCATGTGTTCTGGATGAACTGTTTATTTAGCATCTATGCAGTATGTAAGTCCAAAGTTGTCAAAGTTCAAGACGTAGAAGTGAAAAAGATTTCATAAAAACACATAAAAATTCAAAACACTGTATATGAGATTAGTGTGTTCAAGATTAAATAATAAAATTAGCAAGTGTGTTACAGTAAATAGTAAACATCAGAAAATCAGAAATACATTTTTATGATTAGTATACTAAAGTTGGGGCAGCACGGTGGCTTAGTGGTTAGCACGTTCACCTCTGAGCACTGGGGATTCCAGTTTCCAACCTTGATCTGAGTGCAGTTTCCATGTTCTCCCTGTATACGAATGGATTACGGAAGATAACCTAATTTATTTAGCTGTTTATTTAGCTAATGTATTAAATATACAGTAGTTCAACAGGTGTATACATGGAATTGACAAATAAAGGGTCTAAGAAAATGTGCAATGTGCAAATTAAAGGAGAAAAGATGTAGAAAAGGAATCATCTTCAATTTGCATGTGTACAAGATAAAATGATTAACTTAACGCGAAAATAACAACGCTATTTTTACAAGACACTCTTGAGTTTTGATTCTCACCGTATGAATATGCACATTAGTTTGTCAGTGAAGCTCAACATCTTACCACCCAATTTATTCTTCAAATGCTGGACCACATCTGCTCTGTCCATATGGCAGCAGCACTGACAGTGAAGATACATCTCATCTTATCTCATTATTATTATCTTGACCACTTAATCCTCTACTAGGGTCTACGAGGGGTCGGGGGCTTACCCATGCCCATCCAGGAAAAAGCACTGGGCAGATACACCCAGGACAGGGTGCAAGTTCATCGCTGAGCACACATCACTTACACACACAATATAGCGGCAGTTAAGAAAGACACAGGGAAAACATAGAAACTCCACCCAGATCGGGATTCAAACCTGGATGCTCAGCGCTGAGAGGCAAACATTAAGCCACTGTGCCACCCATGATTCTCATTATCTTTGCTTAATCCTATATTAGGGTTGCCTTCTCCATACCCATTCTTATTATTTAGCGTTTTGTGCGCTAGCCTAGACAGGGTTCCATTGCTCGTCACACACTTGCTTTTAGACCCACCCCCTACCCCCACACATAGACACACAATCTATAGGTGGAATTTAGATCAGCCAATTTACCTTGAATCCAGGAATTTGGACTGTGGGAAAACTTGCTAACCTCTATGCCACCGTGCTGCCTTTGATGCTAAATCTTTGCCTTAATTCTACTACGCAGTTAAACTTCACAGAACGTGAGGATGGTTGTGGTATTTAAACATATGAGCATCTTGGGATAGTGATGTCAGCACGGAATTCATGAATTCAAGAACTGCTTCTTTTACCAGGTTCTGATTTCCTGTGCACCACCCATATCATCCCTGTGAAGAACGAAGAGGGGGTCGTCATGATGTTCATTCTCAGCTTTGACTACATCCTGGAGGAGGGCAGCATGGACTCGTTGGAGCGCCTCAACCACACTTCACCCTCGCGGCCCCAACACAGTGAGGATACCCATACACACTCATTTACATTTATTTTGTCTATTTTTGTTTTTATTCTCTTTTTCATTCTTCTTTCTGTTTTGGAATATTTAATGAACACTATCCTAGCTGACCAGAAATCGGTATTGGTCAGTCAACATATACAGTAATGCCATAACATATTGGAAAATGATTTAGATTTATAGGAACCTTAAAGATTCCTTAATGGTTAAGTTCATATTGAGACTCCTTTCTTTACTAAACAAGATCATTATTTTTGGTAAATCTGAGACAATGTGAGACTTTACTGAGATCTCGACTGAGATCTCTAGGACTGCTGAGGAGATGTGTGAGACTGGGGTCTTTATCCAAGGAGACATATTTGTGCAGCAGGGTCTTCTTTGTCTTTTCATGTGATCTGATTGATGTCCAGGAGAAATTACAGACATCGGTGAGATCTCTGTGTTGTTTTTTTCTACTATTGGAGTTTTACTGAGGTCTTACTGATGACACTTTAGTTCAGTAACATGACATTAGTTTATTTCTTTCCTTCCTGGTCATGTTGCAGTTATACACTGTACTTCTGTGTCCTTTTGTCATTAGAAAATGATATTTTAAGATAGAAATTCCAATTTAGAGCGCATGCAAATATATCCTGAGGTATCATAGCAACAGAAATGGATTTAAAATGTGGGTATCTGGAGTGTGTCTGCATGCAGGCACAGTGTGTGTGTGTGTGTGTGCATGTTTAACTAATTAAAAAAATGTATATTAATGAGTTTGCATTGTAAAAGTAGTGTTTGCTGCGACAATGTTACCTAAATCTAGATCAAAAGCCTCTCTCTTTGTACTTCACTTAATCTGGCTCTCACTCGTTCTTGCTTTCTCACTCTGTCGTTATCACTCTCTTACCCTCTCTGTTTTTCATACTTTCTGTTGTTCTTACGTGTTCTCTTTTTCTTTCTCTCTGACACTGATGTGATTACGATTTTCAGCCGGCTGATCAAATCTAGAATTTTAATTGATTTTAATTTTTATAAATGAATAGAAGACATTAACTCTTTTAAATCAGTGTGGTGCTGCGGGGAAGCAGTTTGCTCGATCGTGGATGATGAGCCCTGCTTCGCACCACATTTTACTTAAATCTGTGGAGATTATTTAATTCTTTATTTTTGTTAATGGGTCTCTATTGCTACCCAGTGTAATTTAGTGTTGATAAATAAAGTGTTGTTAAAAAGTCTCAAAAAAAAAAAGTCTATCACTCTGTTCCGCTTTCTAACCCTCTCTTTCTATTTCACTTAATCTGTCTTTCTCTATGCTGTCTCTCTCTCTCTCCTTCTTGCTTTCTCACCCTCTCTTTTTATTTCTATCTTTCTTCTCCTATCTCCTTATGTCAGGTCTGAATACTAAATCTTTTTCAATATGAACTATTGCAATTTTGTTATTATTTATTGAATGTATATATATATCTTGTTACCACCTATTTATATACATAACTATAAAGGTGTTGTGAGTAAATATTTCTGCATTTTTGTAAAATTAAAAGTAGGAGTCTTTTCTTATCCTCTCTTTCAATTTCTCTCAATCTCTATATCTCTCATATTTGTTTTCTCTCTTTCATGCTCTCTCTCTTACTCCCTCTCTCTTTCCTAAAACCATAGTTATATGAGAGGCAGGGATAATTTGATTGTAAAATATTCACATTTCCATTTCCTTTTACATATCGGATTGTCAGTCTGGGATTTTTGATATTTCAGGTTTGTGGAGAAAATAAAGTTCAACATGAATAAGAACTCATTCTCGAGACGGGCCAGTGTTTGTTTTGATCTGGGATATGAATCAGTTTGGCCAATATCATAATTAATGCTGGCATGAGCTTTTAAACAGCAGGAGACAGATCAGAGTGAAGAGATGGGGAAGGAAAAAGAGAAGATTTGAAAAAGGGATCTAATGGGATTTTAAATAAGTTACCAGGCATCAAAAAATTTCACTGGGTCTGAAGACAGACCAGATTTACTGTAAATCGATAAAAAGGTAGGTAGATTACCTAAAAAAACGATCCCCCCCCCTTCTGCCTGCGTTGTTTAAATAGCAGTAGTGCTTCTGAATACATCTACCCTCATGGACGTTGCTGTCTCGAAATGAGGTGCGCTCAAGTACACTTCTGGCATATTATCTTGGAGACAAGGAAGCCAGGTGCACGGCTGACTGAAAACAACCTATACGGACACGAACAGTCTGACGTTTATCTCCATCTTGGCGGTGAATCAACACCGGTGAGTGTCCAATGCCACTGAACGCTGAAAAGAACTGAGCACTTTTAAAAATCATTGCATTTGTACAGAGAATGCAGATACATAGTCTACACCAGGGGCTCTGGCCTGGTCTCAGCCAGGGACCCACATTTTTTATGGTCATTGACCAATTTTTAAGGAATACAAACAAACATTTATTTTTGTAAAAACAGCTTTCAAAAAAACATTTAAACATACACACGCATGCATTTTTTTGCAATTTTCTTTTTCTTCTTTTGTTACAAGCAGTACACAACTAGTCCAGACCTGAATGTGTCCGGTTGCAGCCAACTAGTTCACTACACTACACTACACTGTGTTCACCATTTAGAGTTAAATCGTGAAACTCATGGACCAGCACATTAAGTCCAGGTAGCTGCAGTGCTTCAATAGCAATCTGCCAAAGTCAGAGCAACACCTGGTTCTTAAATAGAATGGCGAGGGTAACGTTGATTGGTTTATTGTATGTCACATCCAAAACACATTGTATCAGAATGGTGTTGCTATCATGTGGTGGCAGGTTTTTCAATGTATTTATTCTGACTGGGCTAGAGCCTTAAATAACATTATAAGCTCAGGCCTTTTGAAATCTGACTGCAGGCCATGATTGGCCGACGGGTCAGACTTTGAACATGCCTGCACTGAATCAATGGCTTTTATAAAAACTGCAAAAATGGAGCTCATATAAAAAAAAGAATAACTTTAAATAGGATGCCCTTAATGCTCCTGTAGTTTATCCAACACATATCTGTTGTTTTTACCTGTGTAATTCATCCTACAGATTTAAAGTTTATTAAACATCAGACCACAAATCTGCCATTAATTTAATTTGAAATAATGCCACAGTCTAAAATATGCGCATCACGTACAGAGCAGAGTGAGACAGAAGGTAGTGATATATAAAGTGGGAGGAAGGTGAGCTGTAGGATTAAGAGCTTAAAAAAGAGAGGAAAGGAGGAGGAAAAGAAAAGAGCTTAATGGCTACGCTCCTTGATCAACTTTATGGTGCTTTTTGACAATTAAATCCCAATTTCCTGCCCCGCAGCCAGGACTTCTAACCCACTGTTTGTATGTGAAGAACGGTAGCCAACACCAAGTGATGAAGTTGGGAACTCGTAGGAGCGCTCGAGGGCACGGACGCATCCACCAAGCCTGAAGAGACAGTGCTCGGTGCGGTATGCGGCAGACACGATCCATCAGGCTCATGGCAGTTCGCTGGGCTTCCAAACTGTTCATTAAGAGCATGTGGAGTAAGTGAGGAAAGAGTGTGCCGAGTGTAACTTAACCACACCGCATGTCTCAGAGCAACCCAACCCACATTCATCAGACTTTTATATCCCTGCTAGGTATTCATTTTCAAAACAATCACCATCACTTATTAAACTGTAACTTAAAGGAGTTAGATTAGAGGGAACATGTAAAAGATGGCCTGGATTCTGGAGGCAGATATTAAAGTAGATCACTCACAGGTGTGTATTATTGTCAATAATCTCACAACTGGACAAACGGCTCGGGCAATCAGAGTTAAGGACCAGAACTACCCATTTCTTGTCCTGCTTTTTTCCTTCCAAGTTGGCGGCGTGACCTGTTGCAGCAGTCCCTTTCTCTTTGAAATGGAGAGCGGAACAATATTTCCACTGTCCTGTATGTCATACATATACAGTGTAATTGAAAAGGCATCTGTATAAGTCTACATACCAATAATAACTACGAAGGTTGTGATTGCAGCTTGGCTGTAGGAGACAGCGCAATTGTATAGCATAGCAAATACAGTGAACGAGGTGTAAGCGGAAAGGTGGTTGGGTAATAGGGTGTCTATAAGCCATGGTTACATCAAAGGTCAGGAATGATTAGGTTTGTAACAGTGATAAAATCGCAAACTGTAGTTAAATGAGAGTAATTACATGGGACTAAAAACAGGTTGAGCAAGGGAGTATATTTATTACAAGACATGGTCACCTCAATAGGACAGAGTTGGAACTGCATTAATGGCTTCAACTTTAGAGAAATTAATGTGAGTAAATGGGAATTGCCGATTGTGACATGGTAAGTTTCGTCCACTTTGAAAATCAGATCTGTCCCATAGAAATGAACTGAGCCTTAAAAAGAATTGAAATTTCAGCAAAAATGGTAACATCTTGACAGATTTCGTAAATGTATACAAGCAGTGGTCTGATCCGGAGGTACCCTGTGAAAATTCTGTCGATGGCTCAAAAAGTTGCAGGAAAAAAAAACAAAAAAACAATGGAATAATACGGCTTAAAGAGCCTTGTTTTAGGGATTATTATTAGTCCTTGCTCCATGGTGGGTATGTTCTCTAATCATTGGAACCATTGAGACAGGTGTATAGTTAGTACAGTGATAAATTAAAAACGGTACCAATGATTACATTGCTATATATTTAAACATGTAACCCCACTCAGAACTGTAAGCAACCGAGGTAATTGACTGTAGCAGGTATTTAAAGAAGAAAAACACAGAATGAACAGAGAACAGTGTTACCAGCAGAAATAATTAATGACGATTAAAACATTACAATTAATTAATTCTAAAAGTGCCTCAACATGGTCATGACAACGTTCATAAGAATAAAAATATGCATTATGCCTGTAGTCATAACAAAACCAAAAAAGCCAAACAGAGAAAACCTTATTTTCTTTTAAATAGGTACCTCAATATGTACTTTAAGGGACAGTAATTGTTTTTATTATCATATACATATGTATTTTGAGTTTACATTACACAAATAAATAACTAACTGTGCATTGTTCTTGTGATTTCTGGCACTTTTTTGATAAAGTTCATCATTGCATAAAATCCAAAATAATCGAAAGACCGTGATAATTTTTTTGACAATAATCATACCATCGTAATCTGTAATTGTCTCAACACTTGCTATCAGTAATACGTGATGCAGGGTTATTACTCATTTAAAAACTTCAATTGGTATTAGTAGCGGTACGGTACCTGCTTCGGGGCCTCCATTTGAAAGGGCCGGCATGGTTACAGGTTAGTTATGTGCCTGTATGTGCGACTGAAGAGCAGTTAAACAGCCACTCCCCCAGGAGAAAGCTGCAGATCCAGGGTTAAGCCATGGACAAACCTAGAACAGAGATCAGACAAAATTTTTGTTAAACACTTAAGATGGTGTAGACACAAACACACAGTCACTCATTAAGAACAAATTAGTTACTTTGGCAGGGACAGCACAACTTATAGACCATGTTTCCTTTAGAAGAGTTTAAAACAATACAGTCATATTTTAACCAATGAAGAGCCTTTGGAATTGTTGCTTAGAAGCCTTCAACAAATTTATCATTCTTTATTTGAGCCATCTTGTGTGTACCACCACTTTTGATGTTCATTACAAATTTTTGCTAATATTTAGGTTGGAAAACGTGACACGGCACAATCACCAGAACAGGAAGTCTATTTTTGATTGTGAATATTACACAGTTAAATCGCATTTTATTTTCAGTATTTTTTTACAAACATTGCTGGTAGTCAATATTATTCTTTATTCCTTGTTATTTCGATTTATGTGCTGCAGGTTGCAACACGAGGAAAAAAAGTCCCCCCCCCCCTCCCCTCCCCCCCTCTCATGCTGGAGACAACTGAAGAGGTTTACCTTAAATTCTGTACCCTCTTTTTCATAAGTGGGTTGTGTATTATTATGAGTTTGTGTTCCCTTTATTGGCCACTAGCACGTTAGACAGTTCGTTTGGACACACCTCCTTTCTGCTCCTTATTGTTTAAGTCATCAGTTCCTCTTAACGTAAATTGGAACATTGTAGTTCTACAATTACAGACTGTAGTCCATCTGTTTGTGGACTACACGTCACTGCTGTGGTGACCCCAGAATAAAACAAGGTACAACACAGAAAGAAGAAGTATGCACAGTGCACATCCCCTTTACTCTGTTCTCTAATGGTCAGGACCCCATTTAGTACCATGACAGAGCAGATATTATTTGAGTTGCATTATTCCTATCCCAGCACTGTCACAGGTGTTTACATGAAACTACAGCAGCACTGCTGAACTAAAAACCCTCACCGCATTAGTGTCACTGCAGGACTGACAATAAACAATAAACCACCCAAATTATACCTGTTCCATAATGGTTCCGCCTAACTAAGAACGGACAACTAGCAGGGGACTAACCAAAAGAAAACACTGCACAAAAGAAGAATTTGATGAACAATGTAAACCTTAAGTTTCATTCATTCATTATCTTCCGCTTATTCCATTAAGAGGGTCGCCGGGGGGGTGGGGGTGTTCCCCATGCACACCAGGGGAGAACATCTCAGGCGCTGGGCATATACACCCAGGACAGGGCACCAATCCATCGCTGGGTACACACTCACACACACACACACACACTATACAGGTCAATTTAAAGCATTCAATTTACCTTCATGTTTTTGGAATGTGGGAGGAAACCGGAGAACCCGGAGGAAACCCACGCA